>BROG01000073.1:0-250000 GCA_030159075.1 Atrina japonica | reverse complement strand
TAATTGCACCAGTTAAAAATTTTAAAAAATTAATAAATAACATTGCATTGCCTTAAAGGGCAGAGCATCACAACACAATAAACAAATTACAGTTACAAAATGGTAACCATGTTCAGTATGTATGGATACAATGTAATTGACTGACCCAGTTCCAGTGTCAATAGTCAAGGTGTTCTCTACATGTTCTGTGTAAACAGGTGGCTAAGTGTAATTAACTCACTCAAATGTAATTGACTGACTCAGTTCCAGTGTCAATAGTCTAGTTGTACTCTATATTTTCAGTGTATACATGTGGCTAAATGTAATTGACTCAGCTCCAGTGAAAATGGTCTAGGTGTACTCTACATGTTCAGTGTGTACAGGTAGCTAAATTTATTGACTCACTCAGTTCCAGTGTCAATAGTCTAGGTGTATTGTGCATGTTCAATATATACAAATGTGTAAATGTAATTGACTTACTCGGGTCCAGTGTCATTAGTCTAGGTGTGCTGTATATTCTCAGTGTATACAGGAGGCTAAATGTATTTGACTCACTCAGTGCCAGTGTCAATAGTATAAATGTACTCTACATGGTCAGTGTATTTAGTCCATTATATTTGACTTACTCTGAGTTCCAGGGACTGAAGTCTGTTTGTATTACAAACTTTAAGTGCAGATAATCTGTTACAACTCTCTATTTTCAATATCTCCAGAGCTAAACAGTTCTCTACATTAAGTCTGCAAAAGAAAAACACACTGATGAATTTGTACTGCAAACGTCAAGGTCATTTCAAATATCTAAACTAAAATGTCTGTGAAGCACAAAGTTTTGTGTCTGAACTTGTGAAGATTTAAAGAATATAAAAGTTAAAGAAAGACAAAACATAATTTACAATTAGTAACAGTGGACTAGGAAAGAGCTCTAAATATAAATCAATGCTTACTGTGTTAGGAAGTTGAAAAATATTGTAAAATGTGTAAATACTGTCACTACTCATATGTACTGGGTCATCTCTAATTATGCTTTTAAAGTTTCAAAAATAACAAAATACTCACTAAAAACTTAAAACAAAACAAAATCTGAAACAAAACCAAATAAACACAAAACAAAAAACAACCAATAAATGAAAACAAGGCTACAGCAAATATGTTTGTCTTTTGGAGCAGTTTGTAAAATGACAGATATATCTATAAGATTTGTTCCTTGCATTAGAGCAATTTTCTCCACAGCGACCTTGACATCAGATATGTGACCTTAAATCAAGGTCATGATGACACATCAACTTCCATAAGAAATATTTGTGCCAGAAATGAAGTTGCATAAATAAAGTATAGAAAGATATGCATTAGACAAGAACATTCCATGTCTGTCCAAGTTCACCTTGATGTAAACAGTATGACCTTGAGTCAAAGTAATGTCACTATGCCTTCCCATACTAGAAATTTATATAGAAAATAAAAAGGAACAGAAATTCCATACTAGAAATTAGTATAGAAAATAAAGAGTGAACAAATAGAGTATCTTAAAAAAGATATAGCTCTTATAAGGAAATTAGTCCACTATTACATCCATATCAGTTGTACAGTACTGGCATTTTAACCAAGTACACAGATATCAAGTATAGGAAATTATAGGCTGGACAAAGCATTACAGATGGAAGTACATGCCTGATACAACATGTTGATCCTGTTCAAAGATGGGCATATATAGAGTAAAATATAAGAAAACTGTATACTTACACAGACAGGAATGTACAATGTTTAAGGACCAGTTTTGTCAATTTTCTAAATACATTCAAGTTAGTAGATAAAGCATTTCCTTGTATTCCTGGTAAATGAGAAAATTCCAGATGTTCCAGACATGGCACTCCACTATTGTTAGCGAAATATTGACATGGAGATATTTCCTTTATCAGACCATCTATACCCCTAGCTCGATGAATCTGTAATATATAGAAAATAGTTTATGTATAAGTACAGTGATTTGTCCAGACCAAGGGTTTAATGTGTTTTAAATCACTCTTTGTTTTACTTGTTTATTATTTTTTGATGTTATCACAGGATAAGACTGCTCACAAGATCTAGAGGTGGTTACCACAGGAAAAGACTGTTCATGAGTTCTAGAGGTGGTTATCACAGGGTAAGACTGCTCATGAGTTCTAGAGGTGGTTATCACAGGGTAAGACTGCTCACAAGATCTAGAGGTGGTTACCACAGGAAAAGACTACTCATGAGTTCTAGAGGTGGTTATCACAGGGTAAGACTGCTCATGAGGTCTAGAGGTGGTTATCACAGGGTAAGACTGCTCATGAGTTCTAGAGGTGGTTATCACAGGGTAAGACTGCTCATGAGTTCTAGAGGTGGTTATCACAGGGTAAGACTGCTCATGAGTTCTAGAGGTGGTTATCACAGGGTAAGACTGCTCATGAGTTCTAGAGGTGGTTATCACAGGGTAAGACTGCTCATGAGTTCTAGAGGTGGTTATCACAGGGTAAGACTGCTCATGAGTTCTAGAGGTGGTTATCACAAGGTAAGACTGCTCATGAGTTCTAGAGGTGGTTATCACAGGAAAAGATTGCTCATGGGGTCTAGAGGTGGTTATCACAGGGTAAGACTGCTCATGAGTTCTAGAGGTGGTTATCACAGGGTAAGACTGCTCATGAGTTCTAGAGGTGGTTATCACAGGGTAAGACTGCTCATGAGTTCTAGAGGTGGTTATCACAGGGTAAGACTGCTCATGAGTTCTAGAGGTGGTTATCACAGGATAAGACTGCTCATGAGTTCTAGAGGTGGTTATCACAGGGTAAGACTGCTCATGAGTTCTAGAGGTGGTTATCACAGGAAAAGACTGCTCATGGGGTCTAGAGGTGGTTATCACAGGGTAAGACTGCTCATGAGTTCTAGAGGTGGTTATCACAGGGTAAGACTGCTCATGAGTTCTAGAGGTGGTTATCACAGGGTAAGACTGCTCATGAGTTCTAGAGGTGGTTATCACAGGGTAAGACTGCTCATGAGTTCTAGAGGTGGTTATCACAGGGTAAGACTGCTCATGAGTTCTAGAGGTGGTTATCACAGGGTAAGACTGCTCATGGGGTCTAGAGGTGGTTATCACAGTGTAAGACTGCTCATGAGTTCTAGAGGTGGTTATCACAGGGTAAGACTGCTCATGGGGTCTAGAGGTGGTTATCACAGGGTAAGACTGCTCATGAGTTCTAGAGGTGGTTATCACAGGGTAAGACTGCTCATGAGTTCTAGAGGTGGTTATCACAGGGTAAGACTGCTCATGGGGTCTAGAGGTGGTTATCACAGGGTAAGACTGCTCATGAGTTCTAGAGGTGGTTATCACAGGGTAAGACTACTCATGAGTTCTAGAGGTGGTTATCACAGGGTAAGACTGCTCATGAGTTCTAGAGGTGGTTATCACAGGGTAAGACTGCTCATGAGTTCTAGAGGTGGTTATCACAAGGTAAGACTGCTCATGGGGTCTAGAGGTGGTTATCACAGGGTAAGACTGCTCATGAGTTCTAGAGGTGGTTATCACAGGGTAAGACTGCTCATGAGTTCTAGAGGTGGTTATCACAGGGTAAGACTACTCATGAGTTCTAGAGGTGGTTATCACAGGGTAAGACTGCTCATGAGTTCTAGAGGTGGTTATCACAGGGTAAGACTGCTCATGGGGTCTAGAGGTGGTTATCACAGGGTAAGACTGCTCATTGGGTCTAGAGGTTGGTATCACAGGGTAAGACTGCTCATGGGGTCTAGAGGTGGTTATCACAGGATAAGACTACTCATGAGGTCTAGAGACTGACAAGCAGAGAACTTTTTGTTAAAACTGATGTGACACAAAAGTGAGGTTCAATGTTATGTCATGCATGGGATGTTAAAGAACCCTCTGCTTCTTCTATAGTTGGTGACAGCTTCATTTAAGTGAAAAAGCTGTGATATTTAAAAATAAACTGAAGCAAAAACACAGGTATGCACAAAGATGATATATTTTTTTAAAGAGTGTTTTTTTTGTCTGATGTTTTTATGTCAGTGTCATAAATGTTAAGCTATTCAACTGAGTTATGCCTCTGGAGTGAAGGTTTTTATTACACAGCTATTTTGATATTTAGGATCTGACGTCTTATTTACGTTTCATTATGTCTTTTGAGCACTTCAGATGAAACAATTGACTAATGATAGTAATTATCTATTGACATTTAACTCTCTTATTTATTCATTAATAACATTACCTCTTTACCATGCAGCAGGCCATCTACAAGTTCACTCTCAGTAATGTCTCGGCAGTCAAGTATGTGAAGTGACGTGAGGGTCGGAATATTTAAAGGAAGACATGTAATGTTATTACAGGACTGAAAAAGAATATGAAAAGTTACACACAAAGGAAAATTATATACATATATCATCATATTACACGATCTGACTAATTCTTAAACAACTACATATTGTACATTTAAATATTAAAATATTTGACTATTTTCCAAAAAATCAAGGGACATAGATCTAGAATGGTTAATGCTTATGTTGGTCTAATTAAGCATATCTATCTCAGTTTGATGAATTTTCAGAAAGCCAATTTTTCCTTACTTTGTTTATTTTGAAAATGAAAAAGTGCAATAACAGTTTATCATTGAATACAAATGGACATTTTAAACCTGGCACTAGTAAAGTGAACCCCCAGCATAGTGAAAACCCAAAACACAATGCTTTGTAAAAGAATAAACTATTTAAAATTAAAATCAAAGCTATATGGTAACCTAAAAATATGTATCTCAGACAAATAATTTTGAAAATGAGGCAAGGCAGGTAAAGTTTTTATGTCTAATTCCATTTGTAGGTTTTCATGTTTTCCTTTTATGTATTATTGTCCTACACAGTATTCCATTTATATATGAATTTCCTCTGAATGTATCCATTGTCAGACTGCGTTCTAAGACCAAGTCAAAGACTCCATGTACCGTATTTTATGGCCTATAGGTTGATATGGGGGATAGGTCGAATGGCCGATTTTTGGCAAAACTCCAGGATTAAGTATTAGATAGGTCGAAATGGAGGACAGGTCGATGTCGGCAGAGATGGAAACATGAATGGGAGAACACAAAAATGCATCATTTATATTTAATAACTGGTGCTAAAAAGATGGTAGCCTATTAAAATAATCAGAGTGATCGGCCTATTTTATGGTACAGTATTAAATAGGAGTGATTAAAAAGCATAGAAGTTGCATCACATATATATTTAACATCACTTATATTACTCGTGTGTACTGATTATGTATACAAGCATCGCAATTATGTTACCTGTCAAATCATCATTAAATTCTTTATGCTGTTTACCCAAGCGTCCTCAATCCATTTTTTATCCTTACATTGACCAAAATTATTATGCTGCTGCAATTGTCAAACAATTAAATACTCAAGGTTTAGTGTCAATTAATTTATGTAACACTTTTTCCAAAACTTTCCCAACTTCAAAGACTGCCGTGCGATCCTTATCAGTTGAAGGTCACGTTCCAGTGAACACAGCTTGTAGTGTCCTGAAAGTCTGAATGAAGACTTGAACTTCACAGTGGGGTGCCGAGATAAGGGAATCATTCAAAAGTATAAACTGTCCGGTATAAATATAATGTAAACGATGTATTTTTATTACGCAGTTTCTGACACAGTCTTGAATCCCAATGATATTGTAACTTGAAAGATCATTATTTTGTCACTTGATTATGAACACAGTGCATTACGCACACACGAGGTCACATTTAATAGTCCTATTAAGTGTAAATACAAATGGGTGTTTGGAGTAGGCCCCTAGATTATCCTGTGGAAAATTTTGAATTACGATGTTAAAATGAGGAATTGCAGATACAAGTTAAATATTTCACTATTTTTTTTAAAGATAAGTCGATGCGGTGAATAGGTCGAGGTCACAACTTTGGAGAAAAATAATATCGACCTATAGGCCGTAAAATACGGTAACTGCTATTTGAAAATTTGATCAACATTAGGACTGACATATAGTATGTTATCAACTATTTACTTTATATCTGATGATCTTCCTTACGGTATGTTAAACTCATTTGTATCATAAGAAGGGGTGGGTGGGTGTTTTTTTTATCATGCAGTATAATTCCAATAACCCATAGACCGAATTTCCTAGGAAAGGATTGTCTGAAAACTAGATACATTTTCATTCAGCAAAAGCATATAGGTCTATTTAGAAAATACAATCAAAATGTTTCAAAATCATGTTTACTGACCCCAAAGTTCACATCATTTAGGCGTGAGGAATCAATCTGTACATTACTCCATGGAGTGTATCCGGTCTCTTTAACAGCATGATGAAGTGTCAAATTTACAAGATTATTAAACTGTAAGAATGAAATGAACAAAAGCAATTAAAACACGGTAAAACTTCCATGAGCTAGGAAAGTTCAAAACAATTGGGACATCGACTCATGGATGGTAGTTGAGAATAATGTGTTTAGTTTTAGAGGTTCATAAGGAGTATAATACTGCTTTGAAACCATTTCAGATACATAAGGTCATTAGAATTAATAATTAGTGCTGAAATAAACTTAAATTTCATGAAATTAAAACATTAAGATGTTTATAACAAGAGAAGAATTACCATGGGGTGATTTTGTACACATGTAAATTTTTACTTTGAATTATTTGTAGGAATTCTCCTTGTTTTTACAGAAATGGGCCCCAAAATTTATTTGAAATATCGAGAAATGGACTCATAAAAGTTCGAATACAAAATGTTTATAAGTAGCATTAAATAATAAAATTACTGGGGACTTTGTCAGTAATTCAAAACGTCAAGTAATTTGACTCATCCAAGTTCTACTTTAGTAATTAGCAAACCTGTCCTAATAGTATATAAAGGAAAATTTGATATGGTGATCAAGATATTAGCCATGTTAACATAAAATTTTAAAAATGAGAATATTTACATGTACTGCTATAAGATGTAGAACCAATATCATCTTTATAAATGATGGATAAAAATAGACATGTAAATATCTTGATGTGATACAATGACTGATTTTTACACAATGAATTACTTTAAATTTTCAAAACAGAAGTTTATCAATACTATACATTACAATCTAACTACACTGACTAGCCAAAATAAGCAAAATGATAAGAAGAATTATTTGAGTAAAATTTATGCGTCAAATATTTTGGTTATAATTTTCCAAAATTGTTTTTTTCAAAGGATCTGCAAAGCTGGTGGTTAGAGCATCAAGCTTTAAATCATAAGTTCAAAATCTCAGCTGATCATTAAAAATTACCATTTTACTTACAGATGACCAGTTTACTCACAGATGACCAGTTTACTCACAGATGACCAGTTTACTTACATATAACCAGTTTACTTACAGATGACTGGTTAACTTACAGATGACCAGTTTACTCACAGATGACCAGTTTACTTACATATAACCAGTTTACTTACAGATGACTGGTTAACTTACAGATGACTGGTTAACTTACAGATGACCAATTTACTTACAGATGACCAGTTTATTTACAGATGATTGATTGTAAATCAGCATGGTATTAAAAGTTGTTTTACGTCTCTGACCAACAACTTTTTACATGTATGGAGATGCCACAAGCGACAGGAAATGTGTCACAAATCTTGACTTGTGGAGATGCCACAAGCTACAGGAAATGTGTCACAAATCTTGAATTGTGGAGATGCTACAAGGTACAGGTAAAGTGTCACAAATCTTGACTTGTGGAGATGCCACAAGCTACAGGAAATGTGTCACAGATCTTGACTTGTGGAGATGCCACAAACTACAAGAAATGTGTCACAAATCTTGACTTGTGGAGATGCCACAAGCTACAGGTAAAGTGTCACAAATCTTGACTTGTGGAGATGCCACAAGCTACAGGAAATGTGTCACAAATCTTGATTTGTGGAGATGCCACAAGCTACAGGAAATGTGTCACAAATCTTGACTTGTGGAGATGCCACAAGCTACAGGTAAAGTGTCACAAATCTTGACTTGTGGAGATGCCACAAGCTACAGGTAAAGTGTCACAAATCTTGACTTGTGGAGATGCCACAAGCTACAGGTAAAGTGTCACAAATCTAGAGTTGTGCAACAGACTCTGCAAAAGTAGTGAGGATTCTTGACATATCATAATTAGAAAGCTTGGTTTTAAGTCGCATACTAATGGAATTTCACTTCTGAGTACCTGGTGAAAGAATAGTGACTTTCTACATTGTATGTCATAGCAAAACTTGAAGCTGAAACTTCCAGCTTCTTATTAATGATAATACCCAATATAGATAAAATTATAGTGTTACAATGAGTTCTGTTTAAAATCAGATAATGCTGCAAATACACAAAATGCACAATACCTCTTTCAAAATGACATCATTTATTTCATTGGGAAGTATTCTGGGACAACCAATCACAGATAATGTTTTGAGATTATCTTTATTCACAACAGCGGTTTGTAAATTCTCAGACGTTAATCTGTAATTAAGAAATAAAGATTAATTATTGTTCAAATCTGAAAGTCATGGATGTGAACAACAAAACTAATGAATCACTGAGTGACTGCTTTGAACTACAGTACTAGTAGATAATATCAGATAGTGGATAATGTGAACGATAGAATTGTAAGCGTATTTGCAAGTGAAGAATATAAACTATGATACTCAGAGCTATTGTTGAAAACATCAATATCTTGTCAGACATTTTGACTGACAAACTTATACAATCTGTCAACCTGAATGAAAATCTGTCAGTCCGAAAAAGCAAGTCCATAAATTTTGTTTGAAATTGAGATGAATAATAATGATATAGAGCCAACTGTTTTATGTTTCTTTTTTCATATTTCTATCTCCATTTCATACAAAATCTCACTTGTCACTCACTCCTTCTCACTGTTATCTTGCTCACATTGTGTACCAAACTGTCTTTGTATTGAAATGTACCCAAAACTATCTGCATCTTTAAAACACTTTTATGATTACATTTAGATACTCGCCAGGGATTAACACACAGGTGACACTAATCAGACACAATAAAACTTTACGCTTAGACACTCAGAGGGGGGCCTAACACTGTTAGTAACAGCAAAACACAAATGGCATTGATTGGAAATATTTGTGAAAAAGTTTTGTATCAGTTTAATTCATGACCCGGGATCGCAAAATTAAAACAAAATTTGGAAGACTACTTTAATACTAACTTTCATTGAAATGACTGACTGTTTCAATAGAAATGACTTCAATACTTCATCACTATCATTTTGTTTAAAGTTGGTAAATAGTGAATCTCTGATTAAAGTAATTTTCTTCGTCCAAATCTACGTAAAATTTCCCCTAATATACTTTAAGTAGTCCTCCATGTACATTATGGCAAAGTGTCATTCAGCGAGTCGATCAAATTATTTCAGTTCAGTTTGTATTTTCCCTCTACATTGCCATGTATTTTCATTGTAATCAACCATGATTTTCATAACAGAATATCACTTTGCAGTCTTGTATACTGTGAGACTTTCGTTCTCAAAATAGTCATTGGAATATGCCCTTTGAAAATGAAAGTACTATTGGGCAGTTTTGGGTGCTACAGTAATATTGCATCTGAATATTAGCAGGCGATTTGGGAGGTTTTTTAGAAAGCGGTTTTGGGTGTTTCAGAAGTGAAAGGGTTAAAAAAAAAATACAACGTGTCAAAATTGCTTCGACGATTTTCGTCAGTCTTGCTGGCAAGTCCAACAGACTTCAACAGCTCTGGATACTCTTATCTATTGAACAACAGTATAGGTCTACCAAGGTAAATTGGCACAAACACAACGAGTCTACCTTAAATCACAACAGAAATGACAGGCTTCTTGTTGACACACAAATATTACAGCTTCAGTAATGCATCAAGTTAAAGCAAGGTAATATGTTTTATCTGTACAACCTATTTTTTAAAATTGAATCTGTATTGTTTTGGTTTTCAATAGAATCTTGATGTGTCACTTTACCTTGGTAGACCTGTAACTGATAGCTGAGAATGACTACAGTAAGCTAATAAAACCATATAATGATGACTATGAACCACAATGCTCAGTCACAAAAATCAGTAAGAAATTGGGTGATAATACTGGAGATAGACATGTACTTGATAAGATCAATATAAACGACTTATAAATCAACCAATAACAAACTTTATGACAAACACAGGGAAATAATCAAATCTATCATACACTAAAATGGTGTAGTTTCTATAGGTTTTAAAGTATCTACTGGTTAAGGAGACAACCTTATTACAGTTAATCTGCATGGTAATATATTAATCATCTTACGGACAAATCATTGTCTTGAAGCAAGCATTGACTGGTGGTAATGCTAGGTTTACACTAGGTCACGATGTCAACAATTTTCATAAATCAAAAAAGCAAGGAGCTTCCTAACTTATTGTATGGATTTTCCTTTGATGTACTCTCCTAAACTCTCAGTACATTTTTAAGAATCTGTAACATTTTGTTATAATGCAATCCATATCCTGATCTTCATGACATGTGCATTCTCATACAATCAACACAATATGCTATCATGTTCTGTTAGGTTCTGTTCAGATCTCTCACATTCATCAAATTCATGCTAAGACCTACGATTTAGGCCTACTGTACATCCACTTAGGCCACAACGGGATATATATAAAGAAAGCAAAGGTAACCTGGTGGGTTAATCATAGTTAAATGTAAAGACATTAAGCTTCCAAGTTAACCGAGGGTTCTTACCACTGCAGAAAGTTAGAGTAACTGTTCTGGAAGTCTGTTACATCACATCTTTATAGCTGACAAGTTGACAATTATTTCTGCTATTAGTAAAAAAAAGTACTAAGGATTCTGAAGGCTTGCTATTTTTTGTTAATAATAGTTTTTTAGAATCCTCATTTGAAAATATTTGTTTTTGAAAATTGAGATCATCAATCTAGTTTTTACATGACAGTACTGTTGAGTCAAGGGAACAAACTCCACTCTGAGTAGGTGTCGACCTATCTATATAAGACACATGGCCATTGGAGTAGTTTAAATAGCCTTTGCTAGTCTTTTCCCGTCAATGTATTGTCTGTTAAGCTACACAATATGATTCCTTTTTCTATCACGCTCTATCAAGATTTGGGATAAAATATTTGACCATCAAATTTGCCCTGATCACTATGATCAACATCACTATTTCATCAAGTTCCCTCAACATTGTCACTGTTTGATCCCCCCCCCCTCCCCCCTCCTGCTCAACACACTTCTCTCATATCCTGGAGATCATAGAAACTGTGGCCCAGTGTAAACCCTCCATACCCGATATTGTGATATCACAATGCTCTAGACTCTTGGTCAATAAATACTCCAAATACATGATTTCTGATGTACCTATAGCAATGTTTTAACCGCAGTTCCTCCAGACAGGAACTGTTGACAGTAAATTCTTCCAGTGCTGACATCTGTAGAGACAGTTTTGACAGACAGCAGGGAGATAACTCTAGCTTGTGCAAAATAATGTTGTTATCACTTGTAAAAGTGGACACTGAAAGACAAAATGTGGTGTATCAGTATACAAATGACTTTGAATATAACAAAACTGGATATAGAAAATTTACAACAATAGCCTCATTCTTCATGACGTATCATTTACATAGAATTAAATCTCATAATAAATACATATATCAAAATTTATGATAAAATTTTAATCCTATTAAATTTCAATTCAATTTAATAAATACTAGTTATTTTTATGTATACCATGGTATGCTTTTTGTAAGAAAATTCTAGCACAAAATCTTATGAAGTTGCTGTTGTTATACATCTAATCCCAATTAATTGCTATAACAATCTTAGTTTGTATAGTGAAGCTACATGTACTAGATATGTCACTGGCTTTTTTAGAGAGTGCATCATAGGATGTTTAAAATCTTGCACACACATATCAAAAGTTAATTTTGGGATAGACTTAGGACTTGCTAGTAATACAAAGCTTTGCAGTTTCTTCATATAGAGCTTTAATTGACCAATTGCAAAAGCCCCAACACTACACCTTTTGGCAGACTTTTCCATTAATTTAAGATGCCACAATTAAATGGCCCATGAAACATTTGAGTGATTATCACAATCAAATTACGTCAAAAATGCACTTTGAGAGCTACGTGTCAGACATTTGGTGATAGGTCATTTGTATTTGATAAGAACTACTTACAATTTGTTGCTTGTAGTTTAACAGTCTGTAAAGAATGACAATGGGTAACATCAACCACCGTTAGACTGGGACTAACGGGAATCTCTAGAGTTTCAATATCTGGAAGAAATTAGTTAATTTTCTACTAAATATGAAAATATGAAGTTAAACAAAATAAACTAAATAAAAAGTCTAGATCAATAGTCCATTTCTAAAAGATCTGAAACAAAACATCTTTTCTGCTGATCAAAATATGTATAGTAGTGCGTGCATGCATGCATACACACAACACAAACACACATGCATGATACATTTTGCTTTTGTTTCAATAATCAAATTGATACTGTTTAGTTAAACAATGTTAAATTTCCTGTTTGTGTTTTTATTTTGTAATACAAATGTGCATTATCAATGGAAAGGTCTACTTTAGCACACACAGAAGGAGAAATGTCAAGATTTGATGTTCATACATGTTCTTACTGGTAATGGTTCATAGAAACAGAAAAAATACATCTTGTAAAAGATCTTTTGAAAGATCATATTTCTGCAGCAGATTGGATGATCTTACAGAAGAGGTTCCACAATAGTTGCAGTACTGTACAAAACATACCTATCAGTTCTCTTAAGATCAATGTTTTCAATGTGTTTAGCCCACACTCTGCCTGAAATAGATAAAAAGTACAGTGCATGCTTACTCATATGTTAGGCTTGTGAGTCAGCAGGGTCATCACTTTGTGAACTTTTTATACATTATAAACAATCAGATGAGTCAGCAGTTTTATTTGTGAATAAACTGTAAAATAGACAAATATATTGGTGACAGTATTTTTACCACTAACTGGTGGCCATAGAAAATCTGTGTGAAATAGAACCATATTATAAATGTATCAAAAATATCCCCTTACATCAGTTGTATAATATCAAAATGTTTAAAAGCATAAATCAAAACTACAACTCAAAAATATTCTATACATGTATCACGACTAAAAACTGATTGTGCCACAAAGAGATAAACAGAGGAATACAATATAAAAATCAGCCTTTACATCACATTTGAAACACCATAGAGTTCCATAGTCATTCTAAGAGGTTTATCAAAGTCCACAATATACCATACTACAAGTGGTAATCTAATGGCAGAGCAAGTCCACTTTATAAGAGGTAATTTAGTGGCAGAGCAAGTCCATATTATACCACACTACTAGTGGTAAGTTAGTGGCAGAGCAAGTCCATATTATACCATAATGCTCTTGGTAATTTAGTGGCAGAGCAAGTCCACCTTATACCATAACACTAGTGGTATTTAGTGGCAGAGCAAGTCCATATTATACCACACTACTAGTGGTAAGTTAATGGCAGAGCAAGTCCATATTATACATATTGCCCTTGGTAATTTAGTGGCAGAGCAAGTCCATATTATACAATACAACTAGTGGTAAGTTAGTGGCAGAGCAAGTCCACATTACCATACCACTAGTGGTGATCTAGTGCTAGAGCAAGTCCGTATTATACCATATTGCTCTTGGTAATTTAGAAGCAAAGCAAGTCCACATTACCATACCACTAGTGGTAAATTAGTGGCAGAGCAAGTCCATATTATACCATATTGCTCTTGGTTATTCAGTAGCAGAGTAGGTCCACATTATTATACCACTAGTGGTAAGTTAGTGGCAGAGCAAGTCCACTTTATACCATACCAATTGCAGTAATTCAGAGGTGGAGTAAGTAGGGCCTACATATTATACCATACCACTAGTGGCAATAAGTGGTGGTGCAAGTCCATATTGTACCATACCACTAGCATTAATCTAGTGTTAGAGCATTTGACTGACAAGATCCTAGATTTATCCTTATTCCAGGTGTCTGGTCATACCCTGGTCTTTTATACAAAAGATTGCAACTTTTCCATTATCAAGAACTTAACATCAGAAGCAAAAGTCAGCGGTACTTTGGATGAGACTTAAATTGGAGACTGCATGTCAAATTAGTCACGGCACATAAGTACCGTCGCAGGATTAGTATCAGTCCATAGCAGAGGTCAAAATTTGTGGCACTTCAACTGATTATGTCTCTATCTTAATGAAATTTATTGTAGGGCAAACAAAGCACCAACCGACCCAGTACTGGCCATTAATTTGAATGATACACAGATGACTCACCAGTAAAAACAATCATGCCGAATTCTCTATAAAGTGTGTTAATTACAGAACTGTATTATGGTATAGAACATCAAAAACTCTGAATTTATTTAGAAACTTCTCAAACAAAACCACATACATACAGGCAGCTGTTGGTTTGGAAAATGTGCCATTCCCCACGATGCACTGATGTCCAGAAACTCAAGATTTGGACAAGACAATAGTACAGCCTGTATACATTCTTGTTGGACCAGGATGGAAATGAGGCTGGAAAGTTACAACATCCGTTAAAAAGTGAAATACTAATCATGCAGTTTATGAAAAAAGAGCAAACAGATGTACAGTCAATTCTTGATGCCCCCCCCCCCCTTTTGATACTAAAAAATTATGGCAGTATATTGAGTTTGGCGATGAATTGAATTCCCGTATCGTGGGGGAAATGGAGTTACTGTTCTTTGGTATCACAGACTTATCTTCAGTGAGTAGAAAACAGAACAATAGTTCTTATTTAACAATTATTTTGTCTAGTCTTCAATTAATTACCTGTTCTTACTACTGCTATCTGGCTTTTCACTGGTGATTTATAGTGACCAATTAGCTGCTTCATTAACCACAATCACCTATAGTGGTATACAGTGAACCCTCTTTACAATGACCGTATTTGTTCCCATGTAGGAATGACGTTATATCGAATTTGTCACTGTAACGAATTTGATGTGATGGGTATTTGATAGTTAGCATAGTTGGAGTATAATTTACACATGTATATTTACATGCAAATCAATAAACTTACAACAGCATTAATATCTCTATGAAAATATATAAATAAAATTTCTGCAGGTTAATCATATAAACATGGAAGAACAATTAATTTTTCATAAAATCAGTTATAAATAGGTGATGTCGTAAATGCATGAATCATGTACAAAATGCCCAAAATGCCGAATGTAATGGTATATCTCCTGATTCCGAGTTACATTCTTTATTGCTTAAATAAAAGAGTGCAGACATAGCTGATGAAATTTTCTTAGGAATGTGTTTCATAAATAAAGTTTTAGTAAAATGTCTACTGCTATTGCAAATACTGATATAATTTAAAGATACTCCATTGTAACCATATGAGCACAGACATGTAATTTAACAGAACTTGTCAACTGTGTGCATTTTTTTTTTTTTATTTATTAATCTTTTTTTTCAATTTGTACCTAACTTGTATTTCTCCTCCGGTTGGTTCAGTTCTAATGAAACCTACTGATGGTTTATAAACATTAGGCCTACTGACGTACAGGTAAGGATGATTCAAGTGCTAATTGTTGACACCTAGGCCATCACCTGTCAGTGGAGATTAGAGAACAATTGATGGTGTAATTGTTTTATTGACAATTATTTTTACCTGTGATCTCAACCGTGAAAAACACGACTGATAACAATAGCCGGATCAGCAAGTGGGTTCTAAGTTTATTTCATTGTAAAGATTTTATTTACATTGAGTTTTGTACATTTGTTCCCAGAATCTAACGTCAGAATCGGATACCAAATTTTCCTTTTTAATGAGTACTTTTTATGTACATATACATTTGTTCCCGAACAATTCTTGTCGAATACCAAATACTGTATACAGGTTTTTTTTCGCTCTGTGTTATTTTGGCCCTAATGCACATGCAAACGGTTTCGCCCCGTTTTAGATTTGCCCAGACTTTTATAATTAAAAATAGGTGATTTTACCATTTTGAATTCGACCAGTATTGAATTCACCCACTGATGATGTAGGCAAAAAGGGGCGAAAACTTCCCTGTATACAGTATACCATTATAATGAATGTTGATGTATAGCAGGTTCACTGTATAGAAATGTTCTTAAAAATATAGTGGCGGAAAAAATATTGTTTTATTGCAAGAATGGCATTGAATCAAGTTTCGATAATTAAAAATTTAATGAAATTATCGTATTTTCTGTTCAAAACTTGAGCTAATCAGATTTATGATTACAAATTAGAATAGTTATTATTTTGACAAGTCATCACACTAGTTTATGAATATTAACAGGACATTAATGATTTCCACGATACAAAAATATTAAATCCATTTCAGCATAAAAAGAGGTAGAGAGTCACAGAGAGATTCTGGTTATACATCATTCTTGCTAATTCTGTACCATATTGAAGTGTCTATAGACTTCTTACCTAATGGATGTCAGATTCACCGTCAAATTTTGTCCTTCTCTTATCACAAATGATGGCGATTCTACTGCATCACAACTAAAAGTACAAAACTTATATATCAAGTTGTAAGTAATCTACTTCTGTCAGCTATTATTAATAATTACATTTTAAGGAACATGTACAGTCAAACACATATTATCTAGACTAATAGACACATATACAGTCAGACACATATTATCTAGACTAATAGACACATGTACAGTCAAACACATATTATCTAGACTAATAGACACATGTACAGTCAGACACATATTATCTAGACTAATAGACACATGTACAGTCAGACACATATTATCTAGACTAATAGACACATGTACAGTCAGACACATATTATCTAGACTAATAGACACATGTACAGTCAGACAAATTATCTAGACTAATAGACACATGTACAGTCAGACACATATTATCTAGACTAATAGACACATGTACAGTATGACACATATTATCTAGACTAATAGACACATGTACAGTCAGACAAATATTATCTAGACTAATAGACACATGTACAGTCAGACACATATTATCTAAACTAACAGACACATGTACAGTCAGACACATATTATCTAGACTAACAGACACATGTACAGTCAGACACATATTATCTAGACTAATAGACACATGTACAGTCAGACAAATTATCTAGACTAATAGACACATGTACAGTCAGACACATATTATCTAGACTAATAGACACATGTACAGTCAGACACATATTATCTAAACTAATAGACACATGTGCAGTCAGACACATTATCTAGACTAATAGACACATGTACAGTCAGACACATATTATCTAGACTAATAGACACACGTACAGTCAGACACATATTATCTAGACTAATAGACACACGTACAGTCAGACACATATTATCTAGACTAATAGACACATGTACAGTCAGACACATATTATCTAAACTAATAGACACATGTACAGTCAGACACATATTATCTAAACTAATAGACACATGTACAGTCAGACACATATTATCTAGACTAATAGACACATGTACAGTCAGACACATATTATCTAGACTAATAGACACATGTACAGTCAGACACATATTATCTAAACTAATAGACACATGTACAGTCAGACACATATTATCTAAACTAATAGACACATGTACAGTCAGACACATATTATCTAAACTAATAGACACATGTACAGTCAGACACATATTATCTAGACTAATAGACACATGTACAGTCAGACACATATTATCTAGACTAAAAGACACATATACAGTCAAACACTTATACAGCCTGCAATAGGTCCTTAGTGGTATATATGTCATACTGATGTATACAGTCTGCAATAGATCATCAGTGATATATATATTGATGAACATCTAACTTTATATGTTCTAAGTGATATGTATGTAAATCAACATCTAACTTTATATGTTCTAAGTGATATGTATATTGATCAACATCTAACTTTATATGTTCTAAGTGGTATGTATATTGATGAACATCTAACTTTATATGTTCTAAGTGATATGTATATTGATCAACATCTAACTTTATATGTTCTAAGTGGTATGTATATTGATGAACATCTAACTTTATATGTTCTAAGTGGTATGTATATTGATCAACATCTAACTTTATAGGTTCTAAGTGGTATGTATATTGATGAACATCTAACTTTATATGTTCTAAGTGGTATGTATATTGATGAACATCTAACTTTATATGTTCTAAGTGGTATGTATATTGATGAACATCTAACTTTATATGTTCTAAGTGATATGTATATTGATGGACAGACACCACCAAATATTTTCCCATAGGCCTCAATGCTAATTTACAAAACTTCAGGTCACTGTCACTCCCATGTTTATTATATCTGGGTCAAATAAGTACCCTGTGGTGAAAGATCAATATTTTTGATAACAAAGGACTATATATGATAGAGATGCCTATATACCCACCAATGAAATGAAAATTAAGTATTTCTTGTAAAGTACATGGTTGTACACATTATGAAGTTTAAGATTAGCACTTTACATACACACTGAAAACAAAAGTTTCCTTGTCAGGAAAGTGTCTTAAAATCGACACTAAAATATGTATATTTTCAATATTTTATCTATTTCATTCTATTTTTGAGCCTTTGGGAGTAAAATGAAATATGAGCACAGCCTTGGACAAGAAAGATATTCCACACTCTATTGTATATGTTCATTAACTATTTTGTGTACGAAGGAAAATTTTGTCCAAAGCTGCGTTCAATATAAACAAACAACTTTTCATATGAACAACACGTCCATGGATTACGTCGTTGCTAAGGATATTCTACTTCCGGTTGTTTTGACGGTCTAAAGAAGGCGTTCATTTATTTTCGTCGAGGACCATACATAACAGAAACAAACTATACTTGACAAACCAGGAAACCCCACTGTTGTTGCATAGGCTATAAATAGCTACAATGGGTAGTTTCTTCTCTTTTTATCGCTGGGTCCATATTACTGCGGCAATCACATTCTTAATACTAACTGGCAAATACTGAGTACTGTAATCAAAGTGCCAGGCTACAATGCTTTGTTTTATTTTTATTCTTCGAATTCTCCGTCAATAGATCTGCTCGACAACTTTTCACTAAATATAAGTAGAATCTACGGTAAACTTGCTTCCCTGAGAGATCGAATGTGCCTAACTTTGGCCATTTGGGTTACGCATTACCAACTGGTAACCCGTAATACGGGCCGTATACTACCGTACCGTACCCTTGGATCAGTGTTTTTTATCCATAGTAGATATACAATATGATGAATTGGCTACTACATGTAGGTCAGTTTACAGTTAGCCTGATCTGATTGCTTGGTTCTAATGCATTCCGAATACAGGCCAACTGCACAGAATCTATTTTTAGAATGTTACATCTGTCATGATCTGAACTCCGGCATCACCAACACTTTTATCAAGTGTATACGTTGAATTTTTAAAGTAAATAATATCACTGTTTTAAAAATAGGAGTATATATCTATGAGATAATCTATAGTACATTTTTTAGTTTTCCAAAGTAAGCAATACAAATACAAAATGTAAGGATATACAACTAGCGACTGCATTCTCTTGTTGGGTCTTAAATCAGACTGTTTAACATTTTAGACCAATTTTGCATATAAGTTAATGTGGCGTAATGGTTCGCACGTCAGATTTTGAAATCAAGGGTCCGGGGTTCGAGTCTGCTTCACGTATTTTTTTTTTATATACTATATTTTAAAAGGAATACATTTTACATATACATATATTTTTCACCAGATAAAATTTATCTGTGGAATAAACTTCATTTTGTTGAAATAATTTTTCACCAGACTTAACACAAAAGTTCATTAAGTCACTGGAGTTTCATTGACTTAACATGACCTTGAAATGACCTTTGGGGTCAGGAGAGCAAGTCAAACTACTTAGATCTCAACTTTAGGCGATACGTAGAACCTGTTATGAAAATATGACCATCCACCATTTGGGGGCCGTTTTGGACCCTTATCATATATAGTCCTTTGCAATCAAAAGTATAGGTTGCCGTTGCATTTTTACTTCAAATTTTCACTTGTTTACAACTCGTAGTACTCCGCACCAAAGGAAAATATCTATTCTCATATGATCCCTCCCTTTCAATTTTCAACCGTCAAACCCTATAATTTCCAAAGTACTACCAATATTCATGTATCTTTTTTATCACCTTTATTTCACTTATTAATGGCAAAACTAATTTTTTCATTTAATGACCAATCAGATCGCTGGGCTCATTTTACCCTCCGCACAACTTTGGGTGTCCAAAATGTCTGCGCCCATGTTGTAAACAAAGCTGGTGTTTTTCCTATAGAACATCTAACTTTATATGTTCTAAGTGATATGTATATCAATGAACATCTAACTTTATATGTTCTAAGTGGTATGTATATTGATGAATTCACATATGCTCATAAAACCCTCATACAAGAGAGAACTCATTGGCAGGAAGTAGAGTTTTAAGTCTTGTTTGCTCAGGATTACAACAAAAATGTTGTTCTCTCTCAATAATAACTCTCTAACAGAGAAATAGCTTAACCATAAAAAAGTCCAAATAGACAAAAAGGCACCATTAAAAGTTAACTTACTTGACAATGTGTAACTTTCTTAGAGATGACATTGCTGCTAAATCTGTTACACTGGTATTACTTATGAATTTGTTGTTCTCCAGAGATATGCTGTTCAGTTTTGTACATTTGGCACTAATGGCTTCAACTAAGAAAAAGAGAATTAGTTCATAGCAGTATAGCCTAATGAGTTATGTATACACTCCAATTACAGACTAAAGTACACTTAGACTGCAGTTCACTTTACACTACTTTTGTACATAACTCAAAACTTTAACTGCACTTAGATTACTGTAATTTTAAATTACAAGGGAGTTAATTTCAGTCTTGTTTACACTTAAACTACAAATCCCTTTGTCTGTGAGTTATATATACACTTAGACTAGATTACGATACACTTAATCTTTGAGTATTATATACACTGAGACCAGATTACAATACACTTAAACTTGGACTAGAATACAATGCACTTAACCTGAGTCATTTTAAACACTTAGAGTAGATTACAATACACTTAATCTGTGAGTTATATATACACTTAGTCTAGATTACAGGGCACTTAATTTTGGGGTCATTTTATACACTTAGACTAGATTACAATACATTTAATCTGCAAGTTATAGATCTCTATACACACATAGACTAGAATACAATTCACCTAATCTGTGTGGGAAAAAAGTGTATAACTTTTTAGAAAATGCTGAAAATGTGTTTGGAGGTTTTGGGTATTGTTTTTATATGTTAAATATTTGATTTAAAAATATTCCTCACCTGTTCTATCAGACATTTCAGCATTGTCCAGCTGAATGGTCAGGAGATTCGGACACAGTCGAAGTGTATCTAACATAAACTTATCAAAGCCTACAATACCCTGGTTAGCTGTCTCAGCATCCACTACTTCTCTCTCAAATATGACCCCAGATACTAATAAAATTTCTGAAGTAAAAAATAGGATGAAGTATACATATAGCATGACATATATTATAGATCAGCTTCCAAGCTCACCTCATTGTTAAATTTGATCAATACCAAGTATCCTGGGATTGATTATAGTACATACATATATATCATTATAACAGTAACTTGATCCGAAAAGCCATATCGTGTCATACTGAAAGACACATCTCATTTGATCTGAAGATTCACGATTGTCGCCGAGACATGATCTAGCTGACAGGCACATCTCACTTGATCTGAAGATTCGTGCCTGTCAGTGAGATGTGATCTAGCTGACAGACACACCTAATTTGATCTGGACATCCACGGTTGTCAATAAGACGTGACCTAGCTGACAGGCACATCTCATTTGATCTGGACATCCATGATTATCAAAGAGACATTATCTGTCTCTTCAGATAAATTACTGTTATAATGATAAATTTATTGTATAACCAGCAATTATTGGCTTAAAATAACAAAACAAATATTTGGAATCAATGATAAATTGTTCCTTTATTAGACATTTTACAGGAATTTTTTGGGGGAAAAGTTGTCAGTGCAAGAAAACAATTTAGTTTCAGAGAGTACTGATATGGTTTCACAGGGATGTGATTCATTAATGGTGAAAAAGAAGGAAAATGTCTCATTTGTAGGGGTTTAATGGGGAAAATAAAGATTTAAAATCGCAGCAAACTTTTAAAAAAGGAGTAATTCCCCTAACTGAAGGAAAATTCTTGTCCCTGAATTTAGAAAACCACCGAGTGGTGATCCAGAAAATCAGGTCAGACTCTGTGAAATCAACAGTATCAAAACTCGGTATATTAATAGGTATATAATAATTGAAGATACATACATCAATCAATTCTATCCTATGGAATCTTTGTGAGTGTGATGGTTTACAGACTTTCTTCCCTACAGAGTTCTACACTTAAATATTTTGCATTTTCCCTCACTAATTCAGCTTGGTGACATAAAAAAATGTGTTCATTGATATCAGACAAAACAAGTCATTCTACTTTTTTGGCAGTGGCAATTTCATTTATCAATGTTATCAATGTGAATGCAGCTAGAATCTTTACATGTGTAAAATATAAAAAATGTGAGAATTTGGATATTAAAGAGATACTCCATACTATGATTTTGGTGGAAAATTCAAGATTGCATACTTTGCCTATCTTTTACTCTAGATGTGGAGAACATCATTTTAGAAATCCATATGTCCTAGGTTTGAATCCCAACAAAGGCAGAAATATGTCTCTGTTACAGAAATGTTATTAATTTAGCATTTTTTTGCATTAATCTAGAGAATTTGTAAATGTTACCTGTATTGGGACATCTTTGCAGAATGGTAAGAATTTTGACTGCTGATGGAACTCCACATGATGTAAAATCCAGTTTTGTAAGCTGCATCCTTCATCATAGAATATAGAAATTTTAAATCATAATTAATACCATCAAGTCTTACACAAGTGAAAATCATGATAGTGGAAAATACGTAAAAGTGACAAATACTTCTCCCCTTAAAAAATCATTGAAATAAACAAAAAGGTACAGGTATGTATATATAATTTAACTTGAATTAATGCTGTTTGACATCCTACTAAATCTTTAGTCACTATATGAAGGTATCACCAGGTGTATCTTAACATGCCATGCTTGACCTTGCTGCATAATTGAGTTCGCTTAACTTTCTGTCCCGATTTTAAGCAATTTTTTTAAGGGGGGGGGGGTGTGTTAAATCAGGATTTTACCCTAATCCCTTTGGAGATTCTGTCTGGCGGAGCAGCATGACAGAATATCCAAAGGGATTTATTTAGGTTTTACTCACTCAAAAAATCACTTAAAATTGGGACATAAAGTTTGGCCTAAGTTACTGCTATATACCAAAATGACACATGTATTTTCTCTACAAATACTATTTATAAAAATAATGCAGGAAACCAAATATCCTGTATGATACATGTTTTACTTAGATAAACAACTTATGAAACGTCTGTGTAAATTTGTTTGATATGCTTCCTCCTTTCATGAAAGCTGAAGGGAATGCTATAGCAAACATGAAATAGTGTAGACAGTTATGTAAGATTTACCTCTCGCTATTTTTTTTATTTCAAAAATATTTGTCAAAAGGTAATAATTTAAAAAAACGATATCAAATCTAGTAAAATGAAATCAATTAAATTTATACATCTGTTTTCTTTGACATAACCCTGTGTATTTCTCTAATTTACATTAGAAATATATTAAAAAGTCCCAAGAAAGTTATCATTTTAAAACAGAGACTCTGTCACTGCACCATACATTTTATTATAAACACTGCCTCGCTGTGTCACTGATTGCTGATAGATGAGAGGTGAAATTGAGCCTCTGAAGTAATATTGGCAAGTGTGTTTAACTTGCAACCAGTGAACAAATTCTATGAGATGACAATTGTGATTCTGTAGATAATTGTTGTACAGTGAAAACTTATTGAAATTTCATAAATAACCTCGCTCTTCTCATGTCTGTCTCAAACATTTATGAAATATTTAAAGTGTCCTCATTTACAATTATTTTCATTATAATTTGTATAGACATTGACTGACAGCACAATGACAGAAAAATTTCCAATAAAATAAAATAATTTCCTTACCTACCTTCCCATAGGTAAAAGGGTATAGAGTTAGTAAACAGCAAACAGAGAATATTTTATGTCTGGCCTTACTTGATTGGTCTGTATTTCCAACAGATAGTACAATATGACAAAGGTATCAAACTGCACATCCTAGACCATTTTCCCTCTATTCAGGCATAGAGGTGTGTGGACAGGAGATGAAATTTCACCTCTGAAAATCTGGCATGACCAGAGATCGAAGCAGGGACCTTCATATTGAAAATCTGGTGCTCTACTAACTTTGGTATTTTGTCCTCAGTGTAAGAGGTAATATATTTATCATGGTAAAATGAATACAATATGTACCATAATGTAGCTTTTTGACAGAGATCTCGGAATCTAGAGCAGGTTTGTGATAAACAGCATAAAGTTTTCCAGTCCAGGTGTTTAAAAACTTCAAACAGAATCTCAGTTGGTAAATATTCCAAAAGGTAATGAGGCCTGTATAAGAAAAACAAATAAAAGTTATATAGAATGAACCAAAATGAAAATTCATTTTACAATTTATAGAGTACAAGTATGCAAATAATACTGAAGAAACATACATGACATAAGAAGCTTAACTTGTTGTACTTACAAAGACATGGGTGGAACAGAGAGACATGTGACTTTCATGTCAACAAAGACATGGGTGGAACAAAGATATATGACTTTCATGTCTACAATGGATGGATCAGAAAGACATGTGACTTTCATGTCTACAATGGATGGAACAGAGAGACATGTGACTTTCATGTCAACAAAGACATGGGTGGAACAAAGATATGTGACTTTCATCTCTACAATGGATGGATCAGAGAGACATGTGACTTTCATCTCTACAATGGATGGAACAGAGAGACATGTGACTTTCATGTCTACAATGGATGGAACAGAGAGACATGTGACTTTCATGTCAACAAAGACACGGGTGGAACAAAGATATGTGACTTTCATCTCTACAATGGATGGATCAGAGAGACATGTGACTTTCATGTCTACAATGGATGGAACAGAGAGACATGTGACTTTCATGTCAACAAAGACATGGGTGGAACAAAGATATGTGACTTTCATCTCTACAATGGATGGATCAGAGAGACATGTGACTTTCATGTCTACAATGGATGGAACAGAGAGACATGTGACTTTCATGTCAACAAAGACATGGGTGGAACAAAGATATGTGACTTTCATCTCTACAATGGATGGATCAGAGAGACATGTGACTTTCATGTCTACAATGGATAGAACAGAGAGACATGTGACTTTCATGTCAACAAAGACATGGGTGGAACAAAGATATGTGACTTTCATCTCTACAATGGATGGATCAGAGAGACATGTGACTTTCATGTCTACAATGGATGGAACAGAGAGACATGTGACTTTCATGTCAACAAAGACATGGGTGGAACAAAGATATGTGACTTTCATGTCTACAATGGATGGAACAGAGAGACATGTGACTTTCATGTCTACAATGGATGGAACAGAGAGACATGTGACTTTCATGTCTACAATGACATGGTTGGAACAGAGAGACATGTGACTTTCATGTCAACAAAGACATGGTTGGAACAGAGAGACATGTGACTTTCATGTCAACAAAGACACGGGTGGAACAGATAGACATGTGACTTTCATGTTTACAATGACATAGGTGGAACAGAGACCAGTGTTTACCAAAAGCATCGGACTGTCGGTCAAATCCGATGGGAATGGAGTCAGTCCAATATAAAAGTCGTAAATGTCGGTCCAGGGCCCGGCACCATAAAACTTGAGAATTTACTCAAGTCTGAGAATATTCTCAAATTCGCCTCCTCAGCCAATCAGATTTGAGGATTTGCCACACTTGAGTAAAATTTCTAGACTTAAGTAATTCTTAAGTTTTATGGTGCTGGACCCAGAAGTCCAACAGTTTTTTTTACAGTCCATTGTTTTAATTTTAAGCAGTAAATATTAATTCTGTCTTTGATTATTTTCATTTTACTCTCTATGCAGTAAAAAGCAAAACATACATCTATACAGTACCATGACTACTTCGATGACAGGTACAGTTTTCAGTGTGCTATCTACTTTTCCATACCTTAAAATTCAGTGTCTGTGAGGCAAGGAAAGGGAATACATTAATAAATTTTATAATCATGAATAAAAAAGTAAAAAATGGTGAAGAAATGCCAATTTCCATGTCATGTATCTTTTTAGATTCATCATTTTGTTATGATAAATAAATGCATACACTGTACAATGGATGCACAACAAGTTTCATAATGTTCATAAAAACAACCTTCATTGAGCCTCTTAATCCTTATGTCTGTGAATCTGAGAGTGTTTTAGAGGTACAGAAAGGGAACACATCGATAGTTTATTTGCATGGATAAATACAGTAAAATAAAGAAAACATTCTGAAAATCAAGTTGATAAATATCTTTTAATACATTAGTTTGTAATTATTAATAAACACAAACATTGAACAGTAGGCGTATAATAGGTGTTTTGTATGTCCCTATACAAAACCCTCACTGAGCCTCCTGCTACATGTACTGCTAGTTTCTCTTTTTGAAAACATTATACTTGTTACTTGATATCTGTTTTCTATCCATGTCACTAACTTTGGACCAAGTTCTTTTTTTCTATGTTGATACATCACAAGCACACATCTATAGCCAGTTTGGTACAGTATGTAGAATTTTTCGCAGTTGTGTGATCAAATGTTAGACATCACCTGTCTGTAAAATGGGTCATGCAAATCGAAAATGAAACATGATCTTTTTTTTTTACTTTCAATACCACAATAAAATGTGTGAACACAGATAAGAATTTTTGGATTTTGGAAACATGTTGAAAACACCTGAAAAATCATATTCAACAAAATGGAAAGAATGAATGAATATGAACAAAATCAACAGGAGAGGATTTTGAATCCCAAATGGAAGATGGGATGGTCATGGCTCACTTTGCTTTAGTCTGGATGATTAAAGATTAGTAAATTGCTTATTTTTTAAATACAAAAGTAATTTGATCAGACAAAATTCCTTTCAATCCGGTAATCTACCTGACTGTGTCTGACCAAATGTCCTGTGAAAAATATTTCTCAAACACTGAGAGACACATGTGATTTTCATGTCTACAATGACATTGGTGGAACAGAGAGACATGTGACTTTCATGTCTACAAAGACATGGGTGGAACAGAGAGACATGTGACTTCCATGTTTAAAATGACATGTTGTAAATAGAGAGATGTGTGACTTTCATGTCTACAATGACATAGGCGTAAACAGAGAGACATGTGACTTTCATGTCTACAAAGACATGGGTGGAACAGAGAGACATGTGACTTCCATGTTTAAAATGACATGTTGTAAATAGAGAGATGTGTGACTTTCATGTCTACAATGACATAGGCGTAAACAGAGAGACATGTGACTTCCATGTTTAAAATGACATGTTGTAAATAGAGAGATGTGTGACTTTCATGTCTACAATGACATAGGCGTAAACAGAGAGACATGTGACTTTCATGTCTACAAAGACATGGGTGGAACAGAGAGACATGTGACTTCCATGTTTACAATGGACTGAACAGAGAGACATGTGACTTTCATGTCTACAATGACATGGGTGGAACAGAGAGACATGTGAATTTCATGTCTACAATGACATGGGCATAAACAGAGAGACATGTGACTTTCATGTTTACAATGACATAGGTGTAAACAGAGAGATATGTGACTTTCATGTCTACAATGACATGGGTGGAACAGAGAGACATGTGAATTTCATGTCTACAATGACATAGGCATAAACAGAGAGACATGTGACTTTCATGTTTACAATGACATAGGTGTAAACAGAGAGACATGTGACTTTCATGTTTACAATGGACTGAACAGAGAGACATGTGACTTTCATGTCTACAATGACATGGGTGGAGAGAGACATGTGACTTTGTCATGTTTAAACAATGACATGTGACTTTCATGTTTACAATGACATAGGTGTAAACAGAGAGATATGTGACTTTCATGTTTACAATGACATGGGCGTAAACAGAGAGACATGTGACTTTCATGTCTACAATGACATGGGTGGAACAAAGACATGAGACTCGCTTTTTATGCCAAGAGCTCGGTGAAGGAAAAATCATTATGCAGTGAAGGAACAATCCCTACATGTATGCTGTGTATATATAAATTCTCAGGTTTGACTTGAAACTGAACCCAGAACTTCCTGTTTGTCGGTCAAATGCTCTACCTGTATATACTACCACTATTGGTTGCACAGAATTTTGAGAATTTTAAAAACATTTTTACTCAAACTTCTATTTGTAATACTTACCAGTCTTCTTCAGCCTCAGTATTAATGTCACTATCTACTTCCATGGTATCTGATGGTAGATGTAGATCAAATCTGAAAAGATGACAAAATTTCAGGATAGATGAAGCATTATTGAGAACAAGTTATTTTGTTACATCCATACAGTTATTACAGGTCCCAATCCCCTATGTTAAGACAACCTGGACAAAATATCAGATTTGATACATTGGAATTATGCTAAGGTGAAGGTCTTATTTTCCTATAAACTTACGCTTTTGGTAATTACTTTTAGAGCTGAACATAAATATGTATGGTTACCTTAAATATATTTTATTTATTTACAAAAACATATGAAAAAATGAAGAAGTACCAATGGATGATGGAAACTCCAAGTCCATTAGAATACGACAAACTGGATAATAGAAACTCCAAGTCCATTAGAATATGACAAACTGGATAACAGAAACTCCAAGTCCATTAGAATACAACAAACTGGATAATAGAAATTCCAAGTCCATTAGAATACAACAAACTGGATAATAGAAATTCCAAGTCCATTAGAATACGACAAATTGGAGAAATAAAAGTTTCAACATAAAGAAAATGTGAACTAGATCATAATTTTTTTCACACCCCTGATGCAGGACAATCTTGTGAATAATCTAACTGGAAATATAATCTGTATACATGATGAGTATAGATTTTTTTACTTTAAGCATACTTGGCCTCAATATAAAGCGATTTCCATATCAGAATTAGACCAAACCTGTACTTGGGAAATCATCTGCTTTAGGTCTAAAGAACACACACCTGACACAGAGACACACACACCTGACACAGTGACACATACCTGATACAGTGACACATACCTGACACAATAGCACACCTGACAAAGTGACACTTTATACAGTGATACATACACCTGACAGTGACACCTGACACACACCTGACAGTGACACACACCTTACACAGTGACACACACCTGACACAATAACACACCTGACAAAGTGACACATACCTGATACAATGACATACACCAGAAATTACTGTCATGGCTTCACTGTGTCATCATATCTAAGTGCACATTTTTGTATTCATAGCTGACAGAAACAAGCGTGACAAATAATTGCCAATTGGTCTTTACAAGAAGGAAGCATTAATATGGGTGAAAATGAATATGTTATTGTTATGCGTCTGTAATGGTGTTGTGACTAGCCAACAAGGCCTATCTGAAATCGGGTGTGTTTAACGTTCCAAATGTAATGAATTTTTCTGTGAAGTAATACAAATGAAATCTCTGTGTGTTTTACCTGATCACATCGAAGAACGATATCTCTGAACAAATAAACTTGGTTTAACAATGACAAAACAAAAGTCTGACTAGCGGTTACCTGCCCTTGTGGGGGGGAATAAAACCGGATTCGATATTGCCGGATATATATTTAGTTTTCTTCGATATATTTAATTTTACCCATTTATCACTAATTCAAGCTATCAAATCGTAGATAAAATAAAAACCAACAATAAATAAAAATTGATTTAACATGTAACCTTTAACAATAAAGGAAATCCGTGTGGAATTGCAAGCGATGTGAAGTCGAAAATTAGTATAAATCTTCAACATCCGGTAACTAAACTGGACTACACGTGAAAACTGAAAACAAGGAGATGTGATAGATATCTAAAGAATCAGTGAAATGACGAGTGGAAGTAAAATTTTTCAAGGATATAGGGCTCTAGGTTTTGTCAGTGATCATGTACCACTGGCGGTGCGTTATCATCAAAGACATAAAGAAAATTATGTTATCACATGTGTAGGCAAGGCATTCCACACATACAATGTAAGTCTATAGAAATAAACAGATGAAGTAATATCGGCACCGAGTAATTTCGGCACTTGTATAAGTAACTTCGGCACTTAACTTTTCGGCATCAGGTATTTTGGCACATGAACAGGCAATATCAGCAGAGAATCAATAAATATCTCTTGAGAAATTTACTTTAGTCTGAGCCATACACATGTATATTTGGTAATGAATTTCAAAATGAATTTGTAAAGCAACCAATCGTCAAAATAAAAATATTTAACTGATATAATTAAATAAGAAAAAAGTTTATCCTTTATCTTTTCTGGTTACAGCCCGGTAGCCCAAATGCCTGTTACTCCGAAGGTCTGATACTCTGAAGGCCCAATACTCCAAAGGCCTGTTACCCTGATGGCCCGATGGTCTGAAAACCCGTTACTCCAAAAAAGTGCACATAATGTTCAATTTCTGAAGAGTAACTTAGCTGTTATGGTGCACCGTTAGGGCCATGTGTGACAGAGGGAAGGAGTCTTTGTGAAAACACTCAAGAACACCCTTTTATTCGGTGTCCCCAGGGGTCACTGTAACAGCCCAACGGGTCGTTTGTAAAACACTGTTGAGGTGGCGCTAACTTGCTATCGCTCACACTTTTTATCTTCTCGCAACAGCGTGGTTAGGTGAGTGGGTGGGTATGTACATGTACGTGAGGGCGTCCGTGACACTTTTCCTTGTGGGCACACTATAGGCTACAGTTTTTGCTCGATCACTTTCAAACTTCACATGCACATTGTTCATGATGAGAGGAGGAATCCTTTTGATTTAGAGTCACGGGGTCCAAGGTCAAGGTCACCTTTAGCCAATATCATGAGGGAATGTCCCGTTTTGCAGAGCTCTTGTTTAATTGTTACAAATTTGCAAAGGCACATTAGCATAAAAGCGTGTTTACGCGATAGGAAGTTATTAAGTGTTTTACAAACGCCCCATTATGCTTTTACACATGAACCCATTAGGACACCATACTACACGTTTATGCAAACACACCATCTCACTAATACGCACACCTTCGTGCAATTGCATTACCACGATATCTCACTACCGCACAATGCACGAATAAGTATCATGCAAACACCTTATCACATTTTTGTTCTTACACTAAAAAATGAACGAGGGGTAAGGGAGTAAAGATTATCACTAAAATGAGGATTCGACACTGAGGTAAAAACATGATCAGTAAAAAATATACGAGGGTAAGTGGGAGGTGTTTCAAATCAGGAAAAAGGAGGCCTGATGTTTGGAGATAGTAAAATGAAAAAAGAATGCTACAACGAAACAAACAAAAAAAGTCAAACAATACAAAAAAGATTTGTTTAAGAAACATAAATGGCCAGCAGCACGGCAACGAAGTCCGAAACAGCTATTGATAGAATATAGGCCACGGTCATCAGGTCACAAGGTTATCTTAAACCCCATAAAATTGGCAGAAACAACATAATGCAGATTTTTTGGAGTAACGGGCCTTTGGTGTTCGGAGTAACGGGCCTTGGGAGTAATAGTCCTTCAGGTATGTGGGCTGTCCCCATCTAGTCTAAATACTTGTGCATTTATAGTAAACCAATCATCAAACGTGTTAGATTTTACCAAATCAAGTAAATTAAAATCGTGACAGAATTTCAACCTAAATTTACTTGGTGTTGATATTACCTGACACCAGTTTATACAGGAACCTGGTCTTGCAGCAAATTCCTATAATTTTACTAGACATGGCTATCACAAAAACTATTTGTAACACAACATTTTGCTGTTCTATTTTACTTTGAGTCATGTAGGAATAAAAACATTACAGTGGAACCTGTCTTGACAGACCACCTGTTTTTTGAGACCATATTTTTAAAACCACTAAGTTAAGTAATCCTATAGATTAATCATTTTGTGAGAGACCCTCTGTCTTGAGAGACCACATTTTTACCAACAGGAGTGCCTCTCAAGACAGGTTACACTGTATTTGCATAGAAAAACATAAACTTATTGTGAACATAAGAAAAATGAAAATGCAAAACAAAAATACCAAAAATTTAAACTGATGCCTGTAACAAAAGTAATGTATGTGACATCAAAGTTTGATTCAAATCTAAGTCCGGAGAGCGAATGCAACACCCCTGTGTCATTGTCATTGGCATCCATGGACAAAAACTTTAATCTGGCCTATATCTTTTTAGCCGCAAATGACAGGGCTTTTATATTTCACATTTAGATTCCTTATGACAAAAGCTTTCATTTGGTGCCTTGACCTTTTACCTAGTAACCTTGGACTTTGACCTACTTTTGAAAAACTTAAACCTTGGCTACATCTTTAAAACCTTGAGGGATAGGGCTTTGATATTCCACATATAGATTCCTTATGACAATAGCTTTCATATGGTACCTTTACTTTTGACCTTGACCAAGAACTTAGACCTACATTTCAAAATTATTAAACTGAGCTGAAGTTCTTTGGCCTTAAAACCTGACAGTTGTGGGTGAAATATCTATTTTGAACATTTACACCCATTTCGATGGGCTTTGTTGTCTTCTGACAACTCATGATGGTCATCTTATAGTATTACATGTACATGTTAAAGTCACATTTTAGGGACGTTATTGTAATTTTTGACATTATTGTAATTTTTGACATTTTCATTAGGAAACCATTCCAAACCGATGAAAATGAATTTTTTTTTTAAAAATTCAATGTATTAATGGAGTTATTAGGGAAATTTGGTAGGAATTCTTATATTTATCCTGGTGAATAAGTGATATAAAGTGTGTGCTTGATTTACCGCAGGAGTACTGTTGTGGCACAGTCTCAGAACATGTTACATGTACATGTACAATAGAATCTACAAGGGCAGGTAATAGTTATTTCAAAGATGTCGATAAAATTTACATAATTCATGTAAGTTTATGGCTAAATTGCTTGCTCAGGACAGTGTTCCAGAGCATTGATTGGTGTTCCACTTGTCTGGATTGTCCTGGACAGTGAAACCAACATGCTCAGTAGAACGTCACCACGTTACTGGCAACACCTTACTGTTTATAAATAGATCAATGTGTTAACTAATTATTTGGAATAGAACTTTGAAAATACAACAAAAGTTCATATGAATACGTATTAAGAGAGTAAAGAAAAGTTTATTTATGAAAATAACTCCCCAGAATGTGGCTTTAATATGTGTGTAATATTGAATCACTAAGCATTCTAATATGTGTGTAATATTGAATCACTAAGCATTCTAATTGTGTGTAATATTGAATCACTAAGCATTCTAATTGTGTGTATATTGGTTTATTTACACTACCACATGTACATATTTTGACATTTTTATACTAGATAAAGGATAAATAAGTTATAAATTGATCATGTAAACAACTTTTCTTTTGCAGTGTTCAAGACTTGGAATTGTCGGTATTAGTAAGTACATGTATTGTCCGATTCACATAACTTGTCAGGGCAGAGTAAACTTACAGTTGATTCTACTCATTTTTCGATTAAGACAACCTGCATGGGAAAAACATTTTATTCATCACTGTATACTCATCACAAATGGTATACTCTTTTATGTATTTTGCTTTAAAAAATTGAAACTTGTCACATTCATGACTATACCACCCGCCAGATGTAATTTTTAATGTTTACGTGATGCTTTTGGATGAGACCTGAAATGTGAAAAACTTGTCCAGGTCAAGAAAGGGTTCCATGAGTAGTATCGGCCAAACCCGCACATCGGATGTAAGTATAGATTTTTACTCGGCATGAACTCACTTTATCGGCTGTAAGTGCAGCGATGTCCCATGTTACAGTAGGCATGTCCCTTGCTTATCGGATGAGACAACAGTAGGCATCGGCATGAAACTGCTTATCGGCTGTATGCAAATGTCCCATGTTACAGTAGGCATCGGCATGAACCCTCACTGCTTATCGGCTGTAAGTGCAAGTGATGTCCCATGTTACAGTAGGCATCGGCACAAACCCTCACTGCTTATCGGCTGTAAGTGCAAGTGATGTCCCATGTTACAGTAGGGATGTCATCAGTAGGCATGAACCCTCACTGCTTATCGGCTGTAAGTGCAAGATGCAACAGTGGCATCGACACGAACCCTCCTGCTTATGGCTGTAAGTGCAAGTATGTCCCATCGTAGGCACGAACCCTCACCGGCTCACTGATGTCCCATGTTACAGTAGCTGTAACCCTCACTGTTATCAAGTGATGATGTCCCATGTTACAGTAGGCATCGGCACAAACCCTCACTGCTTATCGGCTGTAAGTGCAAGTGATGTCCCATGTTACAGTAGGCATCGGCACGAACCCTCACTGATTATCGGCTTTAAGTGCAACTGATGTAATTTTATGGCATGGTGCTGTACATTGATAGTGTTATTGATTGACTGCTATAAAATGTCAGTTATAATTCCACCCTTGTAGTTCCAAAATACTGTTATCTTACCAACTGGTGTCACTTGCTGAAACTTTCTGGTGGGAGTGAACCATCTTGATTTACTGCTTACCTTACACCTTAGATGTTTGCTCAAATTCCCTGGTCATTGTAGTTACCATAAATTTCATCTTGTGTCATTGTATTTCTGAAATTTTGTTTTTGTGTTTTGCTGAAACTGAAAGTGGGTAATAGCTGTTAAGAAATACTTAGTCTGGTTAGCTTCTGATCTGGTGTAAACATTTAGGGAAGTGTCACAGAAATACCACAACTACATCTGTAATTTCATTGTAGGTGATTGTCAACCAGATAACATCTCATGCTTGGCTGTAAACAATCAGTTTGTCTTCACAGCATGTCATAGCGTTATCCAAGCTTATACAAAGGGTAAACAGGTAAGAAATGTTTATTTACTTATAGTTCCTTTTCAACAGTAAATTGTAATAAGGATATTACAAGAATTATGTTTGTTTATTTTTATTGTATGTTTCACATCCTGGGCCAAATATAAAGTAAAATCCTGACCCACATTTTTCTTGAGAGTTTTGCCCATTTTTTTTCTTGCCAAAATCTGAAATTAAGTCCAATTCATGTATTAAGAAGAAGATGAAAATAAAACTTTAACAACAGACCGACCAACCAACCAACCAACCAACCAACCGACCAACCAACCAACCAACCAACCAACCAGTCAACCAACCAACCAACCAACCAACCAACCAATTTCTAAAACTGCTAGTTGGGGCATATCAAACAACTGAATTTTTAATGATGGTTCCGTCAAAATTTTTTTACTTATATTGGAGTTGGAGAGCTTTAGGTAAAGTGCCACAAATTTTAACATGTATGAACTGATGTCAATGTATTGACTTTTAGATGACAAACCTTTTGAGACATGATCGGGTCCTTTATTTCAAGTGTCATCCTACAGACCAGGGCAGGACAAATCCACTTGCTTGACTCCCAGGCCAAGCTCAATTTTAGCTTTGCGAAATTAAAAAATAAGGACAGCTAGCCAGTGTCAAGCTAAAAATATTGACTATGTTTTAAAAATCAGTCAAGTGTTGAGGAAAACAATGTCAACTAAATGATTGGATGGATGACAGCAATTAACACTCAATATAATTAGTTATATACAATATACATACATTAAGTTGGGTCATATTGCGTGTGCATTGTTTGCCTTGTACATGTAATAGCCTATTGGTCAGGGCAAGTTGAAAATTACTTTCGGTTATATAGAACAAGATTTTGTTTGCTTTTTTCAGTTCAATCATGAGATGATGGACATTTTTCTCAAACAGAAGAAAAAAAAGTATTATCTTGGTACATACATGTACATACATGTAATAAAGACCAAATTACACCATAACCAGCTACATTGTACTGGTCCTACATGTAGCTGGCTACTGGTCCCCTACCAGTACCTCTTTTTTGTTCTTTGGTATGACCTGGGAATTCACAGACCTTCTGCTAGTGAGTCACATGTTTTACTGACAGACCACAGCAAGCGATCACAAAACTTTTGACACAGATAAAACAGATTAATTTAATGTATTTTGTCAGCTAACAACAAATAATAATTGTTTTCTTTATTATTTTCATTTGATGTAATTTTGTGAAATATTTAGATTTCATTGGACTTTTGTAAAATTTACCAGTTTTTCTGGTAAGACCGATGAATTTAAAAAACTCATATATATATATATATATATATATAAATCCTTTTTAAAATGCTGTGTACAGAGCCATATAAAGTTCATAAAATTATCCTCGGCGAAGTAGATCTAAATTGTTCAATAAAATGTTTTTGTTACAAAAACATTTTATTGAACAACTTAGATCTACTTCGCCGTGGATAATTTTATGAACTTTATAAATATATATATATATATATATATATATATATATATACACACACATACACATGTACCGTCAAAACTGTTTTCAGCAGCCACTTAATGAAAGTTGAAAAAGTGGTTGCATAAGACAGGTGGCCTATGGTTCCAGGTTGACAAAAATCACAAGAAAATAGGTGTCTATTATGCAGTGTATAGCAATACATGTATATTCATATACCAATACGTAAGAGTTTGATGTTAAGATGATCAGGTGTCAAAATCATGTACATTACAGTGCTGCCCAGCCAACCTGTTTACAGGTTTTCTGAAAATAGATCATGCAATCAACCATCCTAAAAATGGCTGCTAAAAATAGTGTGACCAAGCATTTTGTCCTGTATGGCACTGTCTGTTGGCCACATTAAACAGGTGGCTGCTGGTTTAGGTATATTTATATAGTGAATTTGATTGATGGGGGAGAGAGATTGAAACTGGCTGTGTGAGACAAGTGGCTACTAAAAACAGGTGGCTTTAAGGCAGGTTTGACTGTAATGTACATTATATATATGTAATCACCTGTATCTACTTGATTTGCAGGTAAAACACACATATGAGGGACATGAAAGTGATGTTCATCTTCTTCTTCCATTTGGAAATCACTTGATATCTGTTGACGTTGATAGTCAAGTCAAAGTATGGGATATAGGAAGTGAAGGTAATTATAGTCAACCCAATTATATTCTGCATAGGTTACACTTGAAATATCCCCCTCTCCAATTATAATGGATTCAGTTGCCCTCCAAGACAATAGATAGAGAATTTGTGATTGAAAATATGATGAAATGTAATGGACATTCTATGTTCCTAATAAAGAATTTCTGATGAAATTTTCCTACAAATACCTTGCTTTTGTTTGTTGATTATTTGTTTATTTTATATTTAAAGGTATTTATCTGGAGATGGGATTTAGTAATGACACTTTTCACATTACAACAGTAATGCACCCAAGTACATACCTTAACAAAATTTTACTGGGAAGCAAGCAAGGTGTTATACAGTTGTGGAACATTCTACGAGATAAAATGTTGTACTCTTTCCAAGGATGGAACTCACCAGTGACTGTCATTGAGCAGGTAAATCAGAAATTGAGAGTGTATTTGTTTCTGCATGGTCAACATGATTAATTAGTTGTATTCTTCTTTGAAAAAAAAATCAAATACAAAATAACTGGATTGTGTTTACATAAGCTATCATGGATGACAGACAGCTACATAGTAAGTTTTGATGTGATGAAAATACTGATTTTCAAATACAGTTGTATATCAGTCATATTTCTAGGATCCAATACTTGCAATTTGTTATCACAAATATTTCAAAGTATAAACTAATTTGCTGTGTTCTGCTCCTGGATAATTGATTATTTTACATGTTCATGCATGGATTTATGTTGCTGTGTGGTTATGCAACATTCACCAACAAAGTATTGGTGCATAACTGACAATGGGTACTTACAAACACCTGCCATCAAAGTCATTTGTCAGACAACAAGGACAAAACAAAACAAAATACAAACAAATTAAAACAAAATCAAGAAAGAATATGGATGAAGCTTTTGACTTTCTTGAGCTTTTGTTTGGAATATTTGTTCAAGCATTTAGATCTATTATACATTGAATAGAAAAGCCATCTGTAAGGTCCCTGCTATAATTTACACTAACCATTATCTAGTCATGTTCCTGATATTTTTGTAGTCTCCAGCAGTACATGTTGTAGCAGTGGGACTTGCTGATGGACAGATCATTTTACACAACATTAAGTATGATGAAACTGTGGTGAAATTCAGACAGGACTGGGGACCAGTCACAACAATGTCATTCAGAACAGGTGAATATTTGACATTTCTTTGAAGTTTATAATCCGTAATTCTACACTTTTGTCCCATTGTAGATTCTGTATCAATATTTTTGTGTGAATTTCTTGTATAAGGTATATACACTGTTTCTATTCTCTTTTTTTCAGATGGTCATCCTATTTTAATAACAGGAAGTGCTGCTGGACACATTGCATTATGGAATCTAGAGGAGAGAAAGTTGCAAAGTCAGATACGAAATGCCCACTCAACAGCTGTATCTGGGATGAAGTGCCTTCCCTCAGAACCACTGATGGTTTCTTCTGCTGCAGATAACTCACTCAAAGTAAGAATATATCCTGATAGCTAATGGTACAGTCAAAGGTCAGTGTTTTGATATAAAAGGAGTTCAGATCTAAAGCTTTATTTCAGATGACTTTACCTATACCAGGTGAAAACCATTAGTTATAATTTAAGGCTGGAATCACTGTATGTCCAGATAATGTCTCAAGTTATAATTTAAGGCTGGAATTACTGTATGTCCAGATAATGTCTCAAGTTATAATTTAAGGCTGGAATTACTGTATGTCCAGATAATGTCTCAAGTTATAATTTAAGGCTGGAATTACTGTATGTCCAGATAATGTCTCAAGTTATAATTTAAGGCTGGAATTACTGTATGTCCAGATAATGTCTCAAGTTATAATTTAAGACTGGAATTACTGTATGTCCAGATAATGTCTCAAGTTATAATTTAAGACTGGAATTACTGTATGTCCAGATAATGTCTCAAGTTATAATTTAAGACTGGAATTACTATGTCCAGATAATGTCTCAAGTTATAATTTAAGACTGGAATCACTATGTCCAGATAATGTCTCAAGTTATAATTTAAGACTGGAATTACTGTATGTCCAGATAATGTCTCAAGTTTTAATTTAAGACTGGAATTACTGTATGTCCAGATAATGTCTCAAGTTATAATTTAAGGCTGGAATTACTGTATGTCCAGATAATGTCTCAAGTTATAATTTAAGGCTGGAATTACTGTATGTCCAGATAATGTCTCAAGTTATAATTTAAGGCTGGAATTACTGTATGTCCAGATAATGTCTCAAGTTATAATTTAAGACTGGAATTACTGTATGTCCAGATAATGTCTCAAGTTTTAATTTAAGACTGGAATTACTGTATGTCCAGATAATGTCTCAAGTTTTAATTTAAGACTGGAATTACTGTATGTCCAGATAATGTCTCAAGTTATAATTTAAGGCTGGAATTACTGTATGTCCAGATAATGTCTCAAGTTATAATTTAAGGCTGGAATTACTGTATGTCCAGATAATGTCTCAAGTTATAATTTAAGGCTGGAATTACTGTATGTCCAGATAATGTCTCAAGTTATAATTTAAGACTGGAATTACTATGTCCAGATAATGTCTCAAGTTATAATTTAAGACTGGAATCACTATGTCCAGATAATGTCTCAAGTTATAATTTAAGACTGGAATTACTGTATGTCCAGATAATGTCTCAAGTTATAATTTAAGACTGGAGTCACTGTATGTACAGATAATGTCTCAAGTTATAATTTAGGGCTGAGTCACTGTATGTCCAGATAATGTCTCAAGTTATAATTTAAGGACTGGAATAACTGTATGTCCAGATAATGTCTCAAAGTTATAATTTAAGACTGGAGTACTGTATGTCCAGATAATGTCTCAAGTTATAATTTAAGGCTGGAATAACTGTATGTCCAGATAATGTCTCAAGTTATAATTTAAGACTGGAATTACTGTATGTCCAGATAATGTCTCAAGTTATAATTTAAGGCTGGAATTACTGTATGTCCAGATAATGTCTCAAGTTATAATTTAAGACTGGAGTTACTGTATGTCCAGATAATGTCTCAAGTTATAATTTAAGGCTGGAGTCACTGTATGTCCAGATAATGTCTCAAGTTATAATTTAAGACTGGAATAACTGTATGTCCAGATAATGTCTCAAGTTATAATTTAAGACTGGAATTACTGTATGTCCAGATAATGTCTCAAGTTATAATTTAAGGCTGGAATTACTGTATGTCCAGATAATGTCTCAAGTTATAATTTAAGACTGGAATTACTGTATGTCCAGATAATGTCTCAAGTTATAATTTAAGGCTGGAGTCACTGTATGTCCAGATAATGTCTCAAGTTATAATTTAAGACTGGAATTACTGTATGTCCAGATAATGTCTCAAGTTATAATTTAAGGCTGGAGTCACTGTATGTCCAGATAATGTCTCAAGTTATAATTTAAGACTGGAATTACTGTATGTCCAGATAATGTCTCAAGTTATAATTTAAGGCTGGAATTACTGTATGTCCAGATAATGTCTCAAGTTATAATTTAAGACTGGAATTACTGTATGTCCAGATAATGTCTCAAGTTATAATTTAAGACTGGAATTACTGTATGTCCAGATAATGTCTCAAGTTATAATTTAAGGCTGGAGTCACTGTATGTCCAGATAATGTCTCAAGTTATAATTTAAGACTGGAATTACTGTATGTCCAGATAATGTCTCAATTTAAGACTGGAATTACTGTATGTCCAGATAATGTCTCAAGTTATAATTTAAGGCTGGAATTACTGTATGTCCAGATAATGTCTCAAGTTATAATTTAAGGACTGGAATTACTGTGTGTCCAGATAATGTCTCAAGTTATAATTTAAGGCTGGATTCAATGAATGTGTATTACATTTAAATGGTAAGTGCACAATGACGATTATAGTTGTGTTTTGTAGGTGTGGATCTTTGATTTACCTGACGGTGGAGGACGAGTACTAAGGCAGCGGGCTGGTCACAGTGCCCCACCAAACAGATTACAACATTATGGCAAGAACGGAAAAAATATTCTCAGTGCTGGTAATTTATTTAGGAATATATTGGCCGAGACCCTTTAAGCATATAATACTTTAACTCATTGACCCCTAAAAACACATTTGGACTGGCTTAAATCGGTCCATTGTTCTTCAGGGGTTGATGAGCTAAACAATGATGTCTCTTAGTGCTAGTCGCCATGGGTTTGAGCCCTCCTGGAACCTAAGTTTATTTTGTAAGAAAATTTGTCAGTTAACATGTAGACGGCCGGTGGGCTCTTTCTGGTTACTTTGTAAGCAACTTTTCTCCTCCACCATTAAAAACTGACTGCCACCTGAAACTGAAAATAAACTCCACAATTTTCAGAATCAGGTAGCATAAAATAAAACAAACAACATTCTGAATACATCCGAATGAAATAGTGAAATTGAGTATTGTAAATAAAGTGTCCTATAAATAGTCAAATTACCTATTGTAGGTATACATTCTGCAAATTTGTTTAATTTTATGTTGTACTGTATTTATTTATAAATGTAATCAAGGCAGGATTTGTTTTTCAGGCCAGGATAGTACACTGATGTCATTTTCCACTGAACATGACAAACACAACAAAAGTCTGGGCAGGGCATCCTTTGATAAAGCCAAAACAAAAAAATCTGGGCTGCGTAAAGATCAGCATATGATGCCCCCAATCACACATTTCTCAGCAGGTATTTACATAATATACATGTTAATCATTCTTCTGATAGGTAGTTTGTACATCATAATCATGATAGTCATATCAAATCTACAGTACTTAATGTGTATTAATAAAGCAATAGTGACAAAAAGCAGTAGTAACAGTAGAAACATCTCATCTGGTGTTTAAAGACACTGGAAATTACCTCATCTGGTGTTTAGGGATACTGAGGATTACCTCATCTGGTGTTTAGGGATACTGAGGATTACCTCATCTGGTGTTTAGGGATGCTGAGGATTACCTCATCTGGTGTTTAGGGATACTGAGGATTACCTCATCTGGTGTTTAGGGATACTGAGGATTACCTCATCTGGTGTTTAAAGACAATGTGGATGATCTCATCTGGTGTTTTAAGACACTTGGGATTACCTCATCTGGTGTTTTAAGACACTTGGGATTACCTCATCTGGTGTTTTAAGACACTTGGGATTACCTCATCTGGTGTTTTAAGACACTTGGGATTACCTCATCTTGTGTTTAAAAATGATTGGATTTCCTCATCTTGTGTTTAAAGACACTGGGGATTATCACATCTGGTGTTGAAAGATGATGGGGATTACCTCATCTGGTTTTTCAAGACAAAGGGGAACTACCTTAGTTGGTGTTTCAAGATGAGGGAGACTACCTCATTTGGTTTTTCAAGACAATGGGAACTACCTCAGATGGTGTTTCTAGACAAGGGAGACCGCCTTATTTGGTTTTTCATGCCAAAACTATACAATCTAGATTTTTTTTTATAAAAAAACAGTAAAACACTCAATATTTACAAATTTTCGGCCCATTGGCCTTTAACAAGTGAAAGACGACAATATCTATATTAGTTACATTGTATGAAAGAGGAAGTTTTAAGGACTGCCCACTATCAGTACAGGTAACTAAGTTTGACAGTTAGTTGCCTGTCAATCACAGTATTGATTCAATTACCATATACTCTGTGGGTCACCTGTCTGATCAGTCAAGTAAGAAGAAACAGCAGACTTGGTTTAGAAATAATAAAAATTGTAGGTCAGATTCATTTTCTTGATTTGGTATGGTCAGAGACATAATTATACACATTGTAACACATTCTGAATAAGGGAAGATGTTTGCCTGTGCAGCGATTTATATATCACTGGTCTCTGATGTGAATTTCCCAAAATATTTATATGGGAACATTGTAATGTATTTAAATTTAGCATGAAAAAAAGGGTAACTAGATAAATTTGTTCCTAGGTCTCAGAGTAAACAAACAAAAATTTAGCATGTAACTGTAAATTAATCAAAACTAAAATTATTAGCATGTTAGTGTAGAATATTCACCTTATCTACTCGATATATTCATTAGAAGTGGGGTTAGGGAAATGCTCAGACAGTAAAATCAGGTGAAATGTTTAGGATTTGGTAGATGTTGACAATCATTGATGCTACAAACGTATGATTAATTTCAGCGTTATGTTTGGAAAAAATCAACTTGAAAAGTTTATATCATGTCGAATATTAAACGTTTGAGAGTCAGTTTAGCATTTCATATTTTCAACTTAAGGCATTCCCTCAAACCAGAGGTCACTACTCAAAGTAATAACATGTCATATTGACAAAATTAAATTTTATTTTCTTGATATTGGTTTTTATAAATTCCTATTTCTGAATTGCATGTATTATTTCGGATCATCAGTAATCATTTTACGCAGCCTTTTGTTTTATCATCGACACCTTTGACACGTATGTCTTAGTTTTGTCAAAACCCGCGGTGAACATGCGTGTGTTGGATGTACACGTGTAAAACAGGGACATCCCTGGTAAAGCTATGGATGCAAAAATTTGTGAAGTTTTGCTCCAGAAATAACACTAAAATGAGTTATATGTTAATTTTGGATCAGATAAACAGACTAAAAAGTACATGTACTATGATAATGGCATTCTACACCAGTAATTTTTTGGCATCTGCTTGAATTATAATTACAGAAATGCCCAGATCTTCTTCTCATCTAACGAGAGATAATAAAGGCTTTATATATCGCTGATCTAACAATGTAAAAGATTTCCGTGATATTGCTTTCAGCAATTTTATATCTCTGAATTACATGTATAATTTTTCAGTATATCATGCGATATGTATCACATACATCTTAGTAAGCCTATCGCTGGTTTTAGTAGTTTCAAAAGTTGCGGTAAACACGTTGGATGAATATGTCATGTAAAACGAGTGACGTCCATGGTACCTAAATGATAAAACATTTGTTTGTGAAGTTTGGTTTTAGATTTTCGAAATAAACTTGTTTCAGATAGACAAAATTTGTAGAAAACTGATGTAAATGGCACAAGTCACCATTATTGCTGGGTACTTGCTTGAGAAAAATAAAACTATCGCAATATATTTCTTATCTAAAATTACATTTGTTGTATAAAGGTATCATATTAATTGAAGGTTTAAATGATTTCATATTTCTGAATTTCATTTATAATTTCAATTAAAATTATTTACATCGTCTATTTTATCACCCAAATATGTGATGTATAGGTCCAAGAACAGTCGTTTAAAATGCCGTGGTAAACAAGCGTGATGGATGTACGTGTTTAAAACCAGGAATGCTCTGGTAACACTGAATTTTAAAAAAAGATTTAAAAAAATAAATAAAAGAGACTAAAATGAGGTAGATGTATTTATTGAAGATTAATTGTTATTTTAAAGAGACAATGTTCTGTAATGTAGAAAACTGATTTGTCAATGGCACACATTGTCAGTCATTGTTTGGTAAGTGCTTGGCAGAAAAAACTACCCAATATAACATCGATAAAAATCCTAAAAGCACATAGATCTACTTTTCATCAAACTTTGAGTCTCCATACATCGTGTGAAGTAATCTGCATACATCCAGCGATCACCTGGAGGCAAGTTCCACACCTTTACCAGAAGTGTGAAATTGTAAATCAGTTATAGATAACCGGCCTACTTAATACCACATGACCTACTGCCTTACGGTCAAATTTCTTCTCTTTTAAGTTTGCACAATACACAGCTTCATGGCAAAAAATTATGGGCTGAAAATTTATGAATATTGAGTGTTTTACTGTTTTTTCGCATAACGATACTTCCCTTTGGAGGACATTGAATTTTATTAGATTTTTTTTTAGCCAAATAAACTTTTGATTAGCTAGCTCAGTGAACATTGGGAGAAATTTTAGGACAATTGTGCTGTTCACAGTCAAGTATATCTTTACTCTTGTGTGTTTTGTCAAACCACAGCTAAAATTACAATGTAAGCAACAGTTGCTTTTATATGACTTGTTTGCATGATAATCTTTGAAGCTGATTCTAAGATTTTGAAATATTTTGTTTTTATAGAATCTGCTCGTGAGAGTGACTGGGACAATATAATTGCATGTCATAGGGGACTGGATACTGTGACAACATGGAGTTATCAGAGGTCCACCATGGGTAAATACAAACTAAAACATCCCAGATTTGAACAGACAGATACCTCACTCAGAAATGCAGTGGCTAAGGTAATAATAGTTTTAGGTCCCCAGATGACAGGGGTTCATTGTTTCAAAGTAAAAATTGACTGACCCATACAGGGGCTAAAAGTTTGTTAATGTGACTCAACGGACAATTAAGTTCCCATGGGACTCTTGCTTTATTTGTAAATAGTATTTTTGTTGAGTAAATTCAAGTAATCATGGAGTGGAATGGAAATTTTTGACTACTTTAACAACTTTCAAAGTTAATTGAATGGTGCAGAGTTCTAACCATTCATGTTTGTGTCTAATATGTGTTTAACTTTTATCTACAGACAGCAGATGTAAGCTCTTGTGGTAACTTTACAGTAATTGGCTACAGCTCTGGTCATGTGGATATGTATAATATGCAGTCCGGAATTTGCCGTGGTTCTTATGGAAATCCATCAGGTAGATACATAATTAACACACATTTATTGTGACATTAATGGCGATCCATCAGGTAGATACATAATGAACACACATTTACCATAGTTGTTATGGAATTCCATCAGGTAGATACTTGATGAACACACATTCACCAAGGTTGTTATGGAAATCTATCAGGTAGATACATAACGAACACACATTTACCATGGTTGTTATGGAAATCTATCAGGTAGATACATAATGAACACACATTACAATTCTTATTATGAATATATCACGTGAGAAATGTACTCTGTCTGGATTACACCTGGGAGCCCTGGGTATGTACTCTGTCTGGATTACACCTGGAAGCCCTGGGTATGTAATCTGTCTGGATTACACCTGGGAGCCCTGGGTATGTAATCTGACTGGATTACATCTGGGAGCCCTGGGTATGTACTCTGTCTGGATTACACCTGGGAGCCCTGGGTATGTAATCTGTCTGGATTACACCTGGGAGCCCTGGGTATGTACTCTGTCTGGATTACACCTGGGAGTACTGGGTAACACCTGGGAGCCCTGGGTAACACCTGGGAGCCCTGGGTATGTACTCTGTCTGGATTACACCTGGGAGCCCTGGGTATGTACTCTGTCTAGATTCCACCTGGGAGCCCTGGGTATGTAATCTGTCTGGATTACACCTGGGAGTACTGGGTAACACCTGGGAGCCCTGGGTATGTACTCTGTCTGGATTACACCTGGGAGCCCTGGGTATGTTATCTGTCTGGATTACACCTGGGAGTACTGGGTATGAACTCTGTCTGGATTACACCTGGGAGCCCTGGGTATGTAATCTGTCTGGATTACACCTGGGAGTTATGGGTATGTAATCTGTCTGGATAACACCTGGGAGCCTTTACTGTAAATTTTTTTTTCTGACATAAAAAAGCACTGTTGCTTTGTGAAGTGGCAAGTTAATCACTGGTTTGCAGAATGAGACTTTCCATTTCAATGTTCCATGTTACCATTGATAAAGTCCACAAAGTAATTCACTGATATGATTGACACCGGTCCATAACACACCTCAAAATTTGTGATACTCAATCTATTCCTGATAAGGTCTCCAGACAGAGGAAAAAGTGTTGGTGAGACATGTAAAATAATTTAAAACAACTAAAATCTATTTATAGCACACAACTGCAGTGTAGAAGGTGTTATTATAGATGGCCTCAATCAAAAAACCGTGACAGCTGGCAGAGATGGTGAAATAAAGTTTTGGAGATTCAAGAAGAGAGAAAAATTGGATACATTAAAACTGCAAAGTTATGTATCACAAATTCTGCTACATAGAGACAGGTAAACATTTATATTGAATCGCCCAACAATTTATAGATCACTCAAGCTGAAGGCTTATGGATGTTTGTCTTTGCCCTTTGTAGGTCAGTTCGTTAACTTTTTACATTAATGACTTAATTAAAAAAAAGACCAGGCAGAATTTAATCAAATTAGGTAGGACATATCATCTGGGTACAGGATTTCATTATTTTAAGCAAAACGTTTCTGATTCTCATTGAAACTAAATCATGTCATAAAAATTGACTGGTGTGTTTGATATTAGTCAACTGTTCAGCAAAATAATAGGAGTGACTGCCCAGCAGCATAACACTTGAGCATTTTCTTAGTCTGAGGGTATTCTCATCTTAGCCAATCAGATTTCAGGTACTAGCCAAAGTTGAGTAAAATCTTCAGATTTTAAGTAATTCTTAAGTTTTATGGTGCCAGGCCCAGGTTTTATTGTTAGAAGAATAAACTGGGTCACAATGAACCCCAACAACAACCCCTCCAAAAACGAAAAAAAAAACCAAAAACGAAACCAACAAAAACAAATGTAAAACTTGAAATGGCAGCATTATATAAAAACGAGGGCCCAGAGAGGCTTTGACGGTATCTAAATGACTACACCAAATTTTGGGCCATTCCCCTTTTTCTTTACAATAATAAAGCCCTGTCCTCTAAAAAATGTTCCCACTAAATCTGGTTGAAATCTGTCACTGAACTTCCAGATGTAAGTTGATGAAACATGTTTATATATGATAAAAGTATTTCAGTAGTTCTGTAGGTCAGATGTCATCAGTTCTATCCCATGGTGTCTCTCAATTTAACGAGTTAATCTGAAGGTTCATACCTACACCCCCACCCAAATCTCAAATTTCCAAAAACATGACAGTTGAGATTTTTATAATATTGTAAGCTAGCAATCAATAGTATCCATAATATTAGAAAGTAAAAATGGACTGTCATTGCACTTCCAACAAATGTAATGGCTACATAGACACACTCATCCCTATACACCTAATTTGTGCAAGGTCTAGTCAAATAATAGCTACAAATAAAACATTGTATTTTTAAAATAAAGTCAGACCTTGAAGTAGGAATTCTTTTAATATTACAGAAGACATTTTATAAATGACTAGCAATATAAATTTTATTTAACGATACAGTAATTTAACAAATATGGCTGACATTATATATCACAGCCCTGCTATAAGTGATATATTTTGCACAAACGATAACTAGGAAATGACAATTTCAGGCCTTTGGGCAATATGCCAGATTTCAAATAAACCAATTTATTCAGAACCATACCATTGTCAATGGAAAATAAAAGTCAAAGGTCACTGACTTATTTTTTGTTGTATTCTCAGTAGCTTAATCCTACCTCGTTTATTTTCAGCATCTTCAGGTTTTGAAGTGATGATTTGATGATTTCATTAATTTGTTAATTTTGAGATATTATTTGAAGTTGTTGATTTTTATTTCAGTTCAATGTTGGCTGTATGTTTGGATGACTTTAATATCAAGATAATTGATCTGGATACTCATCATGTGGTGCGAGATTTTACAGGAAACAGTAACAGGGTGACAGATATGGTAAGATTATCACATGGTACACACATTCATATAAATCAGCATCAAACTGAGTCCATCATGACCGGCCGTTAACCATGCAAATCAGCAACAAACTGAGTCCATAATGAAAAGGCATTAACCATTGTTTTTTTGTTTATTGTTGTTTAATGTCCCACTCAAGGATCTTTCCGTCATATGGAGACATAACCAAATACCAAATGGCTTCAAATTTTGGCCATTGAGCAGTGAGGGTTCTTCAACGTGCTGACACCTACTGCAACACGGAATGTCAGTTTTTACTGTCTCATCAGAAAGACAGGAAACCAACCTGCCGTCAGCTGGAATTGAACCCATGATCAAGAGGAGAGCGCACTACCGACTGAGAAAGGCCGGCTTACCATTAACCGTATAAATCAGCAGCAAACTGAGTCCATCATGACTGGCCATTAACCATACAAATCAGTGGCATAATTCGTCCATGTTGACCAGCCATTAACCATACAAACTGAGTCCATCATGACCAGCCATTAACCATACAAATCAGCGGCAAACTGAGTCCATCATGACTGGCCATTAATCATACAAGTCAGCGGCAAACTGAGGTCATAATGACCAGCCATTAACCATACAAATCAGCGGCAAACTGAGTCCATCATGACTGGCCATTAATCATACAAGTCAGCGGCAAACTGAGGTCATAATGACCAGCCATTAACCATACAAATCAGCAGCAAACTGAGGTCATAATGACCGGCCATTAACTATACAAATAAGTGGCAAACTGAGGTCATAATGACCAGCCTTAACTATACAAATAAGCGGCAAACTGAGGTCATAATGACCGGCCATTAACTATACAAATCAGCAGCAAACTGAGGTCATAATGACCAGCCATTAACTATACAAATAAGCGGCAAACTGAGGTCATAATGACCAGCCATTAACTATACAAATCAGCAGCAAACTGAGGTCATAATGACCGGCCATTAGCTATACAAATAAGCGGCAAACTGAGGTCATAATGACCGGCCATTTACTATACAAATCAGCGGCAAACAGGTCATAATGACCAACCATTAACCATACAAATCAGCGCTAACCAAGTCCATAATTATCAGCCATTTAGACATCTTAGACAGGCTCGGTAAAGCTTGTTTTCTCCCAGCTTATAATTCATATGTTTGGATTTGATATTGCTTATACACAAAATTATAGATGCATTTTAATGAAATTCTGTTCAAGGGCACCTGTTAGATACAATATCTTAAGTCATTATACTTTAGTGACTTTCTAACAATAACTGTGGTCCTGTAACTTTGGATGACAAAATGATACATATTCCCAGAAAATGACGTCAGGAGACAATCAGTTACTGTGACGACCTCACAATATTAGCAGGTAACTATCTAGATTGCAGTTATTCTGAAAAGGTCTACGTTTGATACATTTCTATGACAACAGCTACAATATCTTAATCTTTTTTCTGATACAGACCTTTTCTGCTGATGGCAGATGGCTTATAACTTCATCAATGGACTGTACCATTAGGACATGGGATATGCCAACAGGAAGGTAATTCCATATATCTATTTTTAACATTATAGTTATTTTCTCAGTGTCTGTTAACTGTCCTCAAGTAGCTTTATACTGTGGTTCTATTGCACTTTATAAATTTCATGTTATTTCACAGGTACATGAAATTGAAAACTTACAGGTGATTCAAGTTTCATTGCTGTATTTGATATAACATCACTTCTTATGGTAGTAAAATAGTATTATAACCCTACATTTTGGTTGACCTACTTTGAGGCACTTGTTCAACTTTATTTTGATAACATAAAGTGTCTTTAACTATTAAATTGTATCAAATATTAATCATCAGCTATATTATTTCACTACTTGTGGTAATAAATCAGCATTGAAATTTGTAAATCTGAAAGAGAAATCAGCAACTATATTTTAAGTGCATTGATAATCTCAACACAGTGATCTGGTCATTGATAAAAGTAGGGAATATTATTACACCTCATTAATAAAACACAGTCAGGGATTGGTTGAGAGCTGTCACGTATCAGAGAGACGACACTTCATGTCTCCCTGGCATACGTCATATCTCTCACACGTGCGTCATGTCTCCCTCATGCTAAAACCCTTGTAGCTTATTTGACAGTCTTTATTGATTCAGTATTTTGGTATAATAAACAATTTATTGCCCTGGTTATAGGGAGACATGAGGATTTATTTATCCACAACAAGTCATTTCCCTTGGAATTTGCCCTCAGGAAATAGGACTTGCCTTGGGTAAACAAATCCTCATATCTCCCTACAACCAGAGCAATAAATATATATTATTATACTTCATTAATAAAACAGAAACATGGATTGGTTGAGAGCCATCACATGTCAGGGAGACTACACTTCATGTATCCCTCGTGTGCATTATACTTCCTTTATGTGTGTCATGTCTCCCTTGCAGCTTACTTGACAGTCTTTATTGATTCTGTAATTTGGTATGATAAACAATTTATTGCCCTGGTTGTGGGGAGACATGAGGATTTGTTTACCTGCAGCAATTCATATTCCCCTCGGGCTTTGGCCTTGGGAAATATGACTTGCCTTTGGTAAACAAATCCTCATGTCTCCCTACAACCAGGGCAATAAATGTATAGAGTAAGCCTTTGTGATTTGGCAATTCCTGTCATAGAATTGATATTTTAAAATGTGCAAGGTATTAAAATAATTATTTACAAAAGCTGGCAGGGTATCAGTGATTCCCGTCTTAGAAATGTACATTTCTTTGTGAGGTGTTAAACTTTATATATCATTTCTGACTGGGGAATTGTCAGTTTTTATAAACCGGTCTTAGCATAACTCCTAATTCACTGCCAGTCAGAAGTTACAGTGTACCTGAGTCATAAAGTCACTGCTTGCTAACTCTACACCTGTTGTATATATATCATAGATATAAAGTCACTGTATGTAAACCGTTCATGGGTTATGGTATACTATAGTTCTAAAGTCAATGTGTGTAAACTCTTCATGGGCTGTGGTATACTATAGTTATATATGCTCACTGTATGTTAATAGTTTATGGGTTATGGTATAGTTATAAAGTCACTGTATGTAAACAGTTTATGGGTTATGATATGCTATAGTTATAAAGTCACTGTGTGTAAACAATTTATGGGGTGTGGTATATACTATAGTTATAAAGTCAATGTATGTAAACAGTTTATGGGATGTGGTATACTATATTTATAAAGTCACAGTGTTTAAATTGTTAATGGGTCATAGTATACTGTCACTGTCTGTTAACAGTTGTCTTCTACATGTTTCACACTGTAGTTATAAAGATACTGTATGTGAACAGTTCTTGGGTTGTGATTGGAATATACATAGTTATATATAGTCACTGTATGTAAACTGTTTACAGGATGTGGCTATTTTAGTTATATAGTCACTGTGTGTAAACTGTTTACAGGTTGTGTTATACTGTAGTTATAAAGTCACTGTCTGTTAATTGTTAACAGGTTGGTAGACTGCTACCTGACAGACTCAGCAGCTACATGTGTCTCTATGTCACCAACTGGTGATTTCCTGGCTACTGCACATGTTGACAATCTGGGCATCTATCTTTGGTCAAACAGAATGTTGTTTACTCATGTTCCTTTAAATGCTCTGCCACCTGATTATGAACCAGTTGTCATGGAAATGCCCACAACAAAGAAAAAAACCTCAGGTAAGCCATGAAAGTGGATTTGATGATGAATAGCAAAAATAAATGCAATGGGGAATATTGTATCATTTTTCTTCTAGATCTGCAGAAATCACAATGAAAATGGACAGTTTACAGCAAATATTTAAAATATGTGATCAGAATTAAGTGCAAAGGCACTTAATTTGTAAGAAGAATTTATATTGGGTTTTCATGTTGAGACTTGACCAAGATAAAATAGCATTGATCCAACAAAATGACTTGTTTTGAAGTTTAAATTTTGAAGTTTAAAATTGTTGATTTTAAGTCAAACACAAAACTTGACAGGATTATGTATGTAATTTTAATATCATGCAGTGGCCTCTGTGCCCAAGTAGCCCTGATGATGATTCTTACTTGGTGACAATTGGTCACCTGCCACTGGGTGTCACTGGAACCGGTCTTGATTACATGGGGAATTTTGCCAGTTTGCTGAGGTCATATTTGGGTGATACAATTAGGCTGGTTTCATTTATATTCCATCTTTGATAGCTGGTTACCATCCACATGACTGAAAATTGAAAGTCAAAATGTTTTGGTAAAGAAACCTAGAGATGCCTGTAAACACTGAAGAGCTATAGTTTGATTTGTATCACAGATCCCAATAGTACAGAGGAAAGAGAAGATGAGGAAATAGACGACTATTTGTCATCAGAATTCAAATCTCCCGAACAGATTAGTGATGAACTGGTGACCTTATCACTTTTACCCAACTCTCGATGGCAAAATTTGATGAACCTTGATGAGATAAAGGTGAGAATTATCACTAATCTTGACCTAATTATAATGTTTTTTTCAGGATATGATATATTATTTTTTTCTGGCAATTAAGAATTATTGTATTAAAGGGACATAGGCTGTGTTTACCAAAAAAATTATTTCGATTTTCGATGGTGTAAGTATTTATACAAATATTTTAAAATGTACGTATCAAGCTAAAAGGCATAATTAAATATTTCAAGATATTTGATAAAAATCTGTATTTGAGATAACGTAAAATACTAACTTCCTTCAAAGTTTTCACCTTTTTGTGTAAAGGTGTTGGGTCAAATAGAAAAATATTTTGTCAAAACTTCAAGATCATTGGATCAGAGGCCATCTGTATGTAGGAACATGCTGAAAATTGGGGGAGGGAGGTTAGGTTTAAATTATTGGAAATACACCAAAAACAATTACTTTCTGAAATTTATTAAAAGTTATTGTAGTTCAGCATAACCAGGTATAAATTTTTCAAACTTAGAATATTGCCATAATGCTTGAAATAGGAATATTCGAGTTATCCATTGTAAATAAAATTTTCAATTAAGCAGTGTTGCAGAATATAATGTCAGCCATATCTATTAAATTACTGTACCCATGTACTGTCAATAAAATTTATATCACCAGTCATTAATCAAATGTCTTTTGTAATATTAAAAGAATTCATACTCCATTGCTTATTATTTTATCTTTAAGATAAAATTTGGAGTTGAGTAGATATTGTACAAACTAAGTGTACATTGTTTGGTGTGACTATTTTGCACCATTTTACTTTTGTTGGAAGTTTGGTAACATGCCAATTTTTACTTTATAATTTTATTGAAACTTTAGATTACTGGCTGAAAATATTGATGATTTTCTAAATTTTTGATATTTTAACTGGTGTGTAGGTATGAATCGTAAGATAAAATAATCAACATATTAATACTTTTTTGTTGAAAAAAACAAACAAAATTTATCTTTTGTAGATGAGGAATAAACCTAAACAGCCGCCAAAAGTTCCCAAAGCAGCACCATTTTTTCTGCCTACAGTTGCAGGGATGGAACCAAAGTTTGATGTAGATAAGAACAGAGATGTTGATTCTAAAAAGGTAATAACAATGATACCAACAACATACTGTAGATGTGGAAATGTTGGCATGAGGATAATCTTTGTGAACTCTGCTGTAAGAGATTATTCCCAACTTGACAACCACTCAAACTATTTAAGTCAATGCATTTTTATATTTATATATATATATAGCCGGCCTGGCTCAGTCAGCAGTGCGCTTGACTCTTGATTGTAAATTCGAATCCAGCCAGTTCAGGTTGGTTTCCTGTCCTTCGGATGAGACAGTAAAACCAAGGTTCCATGTCTCAGTAGGTGTCAGCATATTAAAGAACCTTCACTGCTGAATGGCTGTAATTGCAGAGCATAGGCCAAAATCTGAAGCCCTTCACCAGCATATGGTGATGTCTCCACATGAGTGAAAGATTCTTTAGTGGGATGTTAAACTACAATAAACAAACAAACATATATATATATATATAATATATATATATATATATATATATATATATATATATATATATATATATATATAGTGAACCCTCTTTACATAGACCATGTTTGTTCCCATGTAGGAATGGCGTTATATCAAATTTGTCACTGTAATGAATTTGATGTGTAGGGCATTTCATAGTTAGCTCCCTTGTGTATCATTTACACATATATTTGTACATGTTAATAAATAAACTTAAAACAACATTAAAATCTCTATGAAAATATATAAATAAAATTTATGCAAGTTAATCTTGTTAATATCGATGCACAATTATTTTTTCATTAAACTGGTAATAAATCTGTGATGTCGTAAAATGCATGAATCATGTACAAAATGCCCAAATGTAATCTCCAGATTCTGATTTAGACACTTTATTGCTAAAATAAAAAAATGCAGAGATTGCTGATACAATTCTCTGAAAAATGCGTTTCATAAATAAAGTTTTAGTAAAATGTCTACTGTTATCGCAAGTACTGAAATAATTTAAAGATCCGCCATTGTAACCACATCGGAACGAACAAGTAGCCTAGCGGAACTTGTCAACTATGTGTATCTTTTATTCTTTATTTATCAATCTTATTTTTTCACTTTGTACCCAGCTTGTATTTACATCCTGACGTACAGGTAAGGGTGATTCAAGCGCTAATTGTTGACACCTAGGCCATCACCTATCAGTGGAGATTAGAAAACATTTGATGGTGTAATTGTTTTATTGGCAATTATTTTTACCTATGAACTCAACCGTGAAGTAAATCAAGAATGATAACAATAGCCAGTTCAGCTGGTGGGTTCTATGTTACGTCGTTGTAAAGAGTTTATTTTCACTGAGTTTTGTACATTTGTTCCCGGAATCTAATGTCGGAGTCAGATAATGAATATTCCGTTGTAATGAGTACTTTTTATGTACAAGTACGTTTGTTCCTAAGCATTTCTTGTCGGATACCGAATATTCCGTTATAATGAATGTCGTTGTAAAGCGGGTTCACTGTATATAAATATATATATATATGTTGCCTTACATGTTAGTGGCATTACTGGCAATATGTAAGTAATTATGTATACACTGATCTACATGACCGAGGCATTATAAACTGTAAGTGACAGTGGCATCATAAACAGTAAGTATTTGAGTAATTATGTATATGCCGCCCTACATGACAGTGGCATTATAAACAGTAAGTATTTGAGTAATTATATATATGCCACCCTACATGACAGTGGCATTATAAACAGTAAGTATTTAAGTAATTATGTATATGCCGCCCTACATGACAGTGGCTTTATAAACAGTAAGTATTTAAGTAATTATGTATATGCCACCCTACATGACAGTGGCATTACAAACAGTAAGTATTTAAGTAATTATATATATGCGTATTGAAGTAATTATGTATTTAATAATGTATATGCCGCCCTACATGACAGTGGCTTTATAAACAGTAAGTATTTAAGTAATTTATGCGCCCTACATGACAGTGCTTTATAAACTAATTATATATGCCACCCTACATGACAGTGGCTTTATAAACAGTAAGTATTTAAGTAATTATATATATATGCCGCCCTACATGACAGTGGCTTTATAAACAGTAAGTATTTAAGTAATTATGTATATGCCACCCTACATGACAGTGGCATTACAAACAGTAAGTATTTAAGTAATTATGTATATGCGCCCTATATGACAGTGGCATTACAAACAGTAAGTATTTAAGTAATTAAACACATGACAGTATTTAAACAGTAAGTATTTAAGTATTATGTATATGCGCCCTACATGACAGTGGCTTTATGACAGTGTATTTAAGTAATTATATAACCAGTAAGTGGCTTTTAAGTATTTAAGTAATTATATATATATGCCGCCCTACATGACAGTGGCTTTACAAACAGTAAGTATTTAAGTAATTATGTATATGCCGCCCTACATGACAGTGGCATTACAAACAGTAAGTAAGTAATTATGTATACGCTGCCCTACATGACAGTGACATTACGTTCAGTAAGTATCTATATAGTTTTTGTTACTCCTTTGTTTCATTAATTGACTTGTAAAGTTTTGCAAAGAAATCACATAATTAAACCTCATTTCTCATTTTGCCAACACTTCATATTGTCATCTTACAGGTAAAATGTTTTTTGGAAAATCTGATACTGAAATGATAACAGTTATGATAACATTTTTTGTTTTGGAAGCCTGCACCTTTTCATGCCCCAGCAACAAAATGTTGGGGGGGGGGAGGGGGCACATTACTTTACCCCTGTCTGTCCGTCTGTCCATTAGTCGGTTCAGATATAGAGCAATGTTTTGTCCGGCTTTTTCCTACTACAGTTTTTGAGATACAGCTTTAATATTTTGTAGGTTGTTTGTACACAAAATGGAGGTGTGCATTTCCACAGGATTTTTTTTTTTCTTAAATATTTCTAAAATGCCAGTTATTTGGACTTAGTCTTTTTTGGTACCAGCTGCATAAAGAGATCATGTTTTGTCCGACTATCTCCTCCTACAGTTTTTGAGATACAGCTTTAATATTTTGTAGGTTGTTTGTACACATAATGGAGGTGTGCATGTCCACAGGATATTTTTTTATTGATAATTCCAAAATGCCAAATGACTTTGCCAATTCCTTTTACTAAAAGTCAAAAAGGGGGGATGTTAGATATTCACAAAAACCAGTAGTTGTCCTTCTGAATTGATGATTGAAAACATGGTTTCTACTACTATAATTTAATGTCCATAATGCAATAACTTAATTGTAACTAAAATAAGATTTTTTAGTGTTGTCAAATATGTAATCAACACCTGGAAATATTTAATCAAAACAGGGAAGTTAGTGGCCATTGGAAATGGAAAGTTGAACTTTGTGACTACTAAAGCTGGAAATTAAATTGAACTTTCATGACTGAAAGTTGCATAAAATTCTTACTATTGTTTATCAGGGATTCAGTGAGTATATTTAAGAATAACTTGTTGCTGACCGTATTCTAGAAAGTTGAAACCTTTTAGCTGGACATTCAATTCTGCAAAGATACATTATTATACAGTGTTTAACTTTTAATTTCTTATGGTCAGGTGGGGCCATCATTTGTGTCTTACAGACAGCACAACAATTTCAAGGTGTACTTCAACATCAAATATAAAGTACATACAACTACATGGCCAACTCATGTATATGGCAGAGCAGAGGGGGGCATCGTCCATTTCTTGTTTTTATTTACAAGTTCAACTGATGAAGTCTACTTGATCGAAAAGATCATGACCATTTGTTTTGACCCCTATTTTTTTTTTACAAAACTATAACTTATGTATATCATATATATGTAAATTCTCTCTCTCTCTCTCTCTCTCTCTGCGTGACCATTTCAAATTCAATATTGATGTTTGAAAACATAATGGAGAAAGAAGGAAAAAAAAAATCTAGCAATAGAAAAGGCTTTTACAAAATCATTTTTTTTTTACACACATTTATTATTTCAGAGTCAAACACACGTATGGACAGGTAAATTTACACCTGTTTCTGATATTGGGAAACTTTTGTCTGAGGAATCAATTGCTTGTAAGTAGAAACTTTGTTTTATCTTATTTACCTGTATCTTCAATTTTATGTAATTTATTAGAAAAGAACTTGGACCATTGATATGGTTAATATTAGGTTTAAGCAACCCTTTTTCAAAATAGATGTGAGTGTCACAGCCAACAAGCCAAGTTGCTCACCACTGCTGGGAACACAAAAATCAGGAAAGGTCCAGTAAATCAACTGCCATGAAACACTTTTGCCAACTAGAAATTGATGAAATAGATGAAATTAACCAACATTAAACTGACATCATGTTATTGTATTAAAGTACTAGGATTCATTCACCATAACCTGAGGGGATTACTGCGAGTCTAAAAGCAGTTTTGTTATATGTAAAATAAATGACAAATCTTTTTATGCAGTTATAAGATTAATACAAATGTCAAACACTTGGTAAAACAATTCTACAATGTTACAACATATACTTTGAAATATATTTTTAATATGAAATGTGATCTTTTTTATTATGCTAGATGATCAAGTTCTTAAGAAGATGAAAGATCTTGGTCCATCATCGATTGACATTGAGATACGATCACTGGGTCCAGAAAATGGCGGATCTGTAGAACTGATGAGCAATTTTCTCCAATTCATAGATTATGTCTTGATCAGCAATAAAGACTTCGAGCTGATAAATGCTTACCTGGCATTATTTTTGAAAGTGAGTTGCAAACTGCATTTCGTTATTTTTTTGTCATTATGTTAATATTTTGCTATACATCTCTAATATTCATTCTAGGTACACAATGTTTCACAATTATAACATACGCAGAATTTTCGGTAATATGTTGGATAAACTCTCATAATTCTCTTGGTGAATTTTTACAAGATTTCTTATGACCTACAATCAAAGAATGATGACATACTGTTATTGATCTTTAAAAATCATTTCCAGCTTTGTCTTTTGATTTTAATCTCAGTGATTCACTTTCACATAATCTATGTATAGAGCCAATATCAAATGTGTCAGCCAACAGGAAAAGGGTCTTGTTGAACTTTTTGGAATATTGACGTAAACGATGGTTAAATCCATCTTGCTTGCTGGATTTTCGTTTTGAATTTTATTTTCAACGAAATATTTTAAGACTTTTTTTTTATCTACTTATGGATTTTCCGTGAATAATAGGTGGTTTTTAGTGAAATTAATGTGTATTATTATCTTGGTGAAATTCTTTAATGTTATAGAGGATAAACGATCTGATATGATAGTTTAATTTAAAATCTTGACTTGCAAATATTTTTGTATGATTTTTTAGCACTGCTATAAACACTAAAATACTCTAAACACAAATTATTGTATTCATCTAGTGTAATAAAAAGCTCTTGCACATTACAACATAAATTTTGTTTTTTACAATGACATGGTTTCGGGGGATTTGGAAAATACATCAAGATATTAAAGCCATTTGATTTTTTAAAAAGTACACATGTATATGTAGATGTGAGGCTGTATCGTATACGCATTGGTGAAAATCAGGTGCTATAAGCGGAAGTATAGAATCAAACTTACTCTAACCTGTACATAATGTTAAAATCTTGAAAACATTTTAAAAATAAATATTTGTATACAAGGGAAACAGGATGAAATGTATTGCCTGGTGGAGGTTGATCTGTGGTTTTTAACATCAAAAGAATTTGATTATTCAACTTTACAGAGAAGACACTTTATTCAATACACTAATAAATATAGTACTTAGTTAAAAAAAAAACTATTTGAAATTATAAAAAATTCTCTTTTTAGTGCATTTAGAATCAGAATTTTCATATTTTTATGATTCTGTGATAATATCTTATCAAGCTAAAATATGTACAATAGTAATCTGTCAACAGTCGACACAGCTACCTACATGTATTCTCTGTTCAGTATGTCATGGTGGATGTAAAGGAGTTATTGGGTTGAAGTTTAAACTTGATAAAATGTGTGTATGCAAGAAGTTCCAGTACTGTTAAATAAATCCCTGGTATTGTGATTACACAGGAATATTCGGAAAACAACCTTTAAAAAATTCATAAAACTTCCGGAATTTTAGCATCATGTGTATGTGTTGAGTTCACAGAGTTTCATTCATCAAAGGTAATAACCAATTTTCCACAGCATGTGATAATTTTAGAGGTTAACAGGTTTTAATTTTGTGTCAGGTCTAAAGCTACATTTTGACCTCTCCCAATTTATAGAATAGGAAATTGTCAAATTGACCCTTATGTGAGTTATTTCCCCCTTTTTTGTGAATTATTCATGTTTTTTGATGTTTTTTGACATTATCTTGAACAGTATAATAGGTAGAGTAAACATGAAAGAAGCAAAAATGTTCAGTATGCAAAGATCTACAAAAAAGTCAGTATGGCCGAAATTGTCAGGTCGCCCCTTTTGCATGTTATATCTCCTTTTAAATGGATATTTCATGTTTTAAATGTTTTTGACATTATCTTGAAACGTATAATAGGTAGAGTAAAAGTGAAAGAAGCAAAAATGTTCAGCATGCAAGATCTACAAAAAAGTCAATGATCTGGAATTGTCAGTTTGCTCCTTATGGGAGTTATTTCCCCTTTTAGTGGATTTTTCATGTTTTTGGATGTTTTTTGACATTATCTTGAAGAGTATAGTAGGTAGAGTAAAAATGAAAGGAGCAAAAATGTTCAGCATGCAAAGATCTACAAAAAAGTCAATAGGGCTGAAATTGTCAGGTTGCCCCTTATGGGAGCTATTTCCTTTTTTTAGTTGATTTCTTATGTTTTTGACAGGTTTGTCCTATTATCTGGAAAAATACAATATATAGAGACAAAGAGAAAGAAGCAAAACTGTAAAATTCGCAAAGATCTATGAAAAAGTCAACAAGAATTAAATTGTCAGGTTGATCCTTATAGGAGTTATTTCCTCTTTAAAGTGGATATTCTCATGTTCTGTCCTATTTTTCTCTATTATCCAGTGATCACCACAAAGATCTACAAAAAATTTATTGTGCAGAAATTGTAAGGTTGATCCTTGTGAAAGTTATTTCCCTTTTTAAATGGAAGTCACATGTTTGAGACTGTAGTTGCACATTACATGTATCTTGAAAGATCTATAAAAAGGTTGGCAAGGTACATGTAAACTGCCCTTATGCAAGTTAATTCTCCTTTTCAATGAATTTTTCATGCTTTTGGTTGCTTTTCAGTATATTGTCAGTAAAAAACATTTTACTGAAGTGATTATTAAGGCCCCCCAATGAGCCTACTGTTTTTTATGTTTATTAGCCATATTATCTTTCACACATTTTTATGTTTTCTGCTGTTTTGACCAATTTTTCCAGGTGAGCCCGGTGGCCCCCTTTTGTTTGTTTAAGGGGGTGGGGGTTGTTATCAATTTATCAGTGTAATACCTTTGAAAAGACAAACATATCAACATCTAGCTTCTGGAGCAAAAAAACTTCTCAGGACTTGTGATATCAAAAATGTGCAGGGGTGGCATACATCAGAACCACCCATGATCCCCAGTTATTTGTTGAATTTCCGTTCGATAGATTAGGGGACTTATATAATCTTGATTTTATTTTATCAGAGTTTATTTTATCAGAACTTTACCAATTTGGTTTCATGAGGACTAGGTATGTTTTGATGCTTATGATTTTGACTCTTGAAAATACAAAGTTATTGGACTTTATTATTTGTAAAATTTATTTAATAAAATTGGCATGATTGGCATATCATGTGCCATTGGCCCAGCAGCTTTTAGGACTTTGGATTTTTGTTAGTACTTGATCAGCTGAATCATATTACATCACTAAAACAATAAGAGTATAAATACTGCAATAAGGCAATGTCAAACAATGCAATATTTGGTATGTTGCAAGTTAAAAAAAAATGGTTTTATTTTTTGAATTTTGATGAAAGTGCACCTTTAATAATTGTCTAACTAGGATGCGTCTGTGGCTACATATTATTTTTTGATATGCTGTTTATCTTTTTAGGTACATGGTGAAATGATTACCAGTTCCCCTAAGTTACTTAGTGAAGTACACAATTTACAGAGAAATCAGAACAGGACATGGAAAACACTTCAAGATTTATTTTGTCAAAACTTATGTTTAGTTAACTATATGAGAACAGCAACATTATGAGTAATAAAACTTCTGTTTAGTTAACTATATGAGACCAGCAACATTATGAGATATAAAACTTCTGTTTAGTTAACTATATGAGACCAGCAACATGATGAGATAAAAAACTTCTGTTAACTATATGAGACCAGCAACATCATGAGATATAAAACTTCTGTTAACTATATGAGACCAGGGCCCGAAATCACCAGATTTACTCAATACTCAAGCTCAACTTTTGTTTCATTATTTTGACTATAAAATTGTTTATAAAACTTTTGGATGTTAGTGATTAGGAAACATATTATGATTTTTAATCATTTACATGTAAATTTTTTGCGTCACATTTATGATTTTCCTTTTAAAAAATGAATAAATACGTTGAGTACGGTACTCAAAGTTTGAGTACGTACTCAAACATTTTTTTAATATTTCTGAAATTTTCTTCAAATGGGCAATATTTTTTTTATCATTACTTACAATTGTATGCCATCTATATACAAACATGTCCAATTACAGAAAAAAAAATTGCATGTTTTTACCTTAAAATTGCTAAAAGTTAGTTGAGCTTGAGTACTGAGTAAATTTGGTGACTTCGGGCCCAGCAACATTATGAGATATAAAACTTCTGTTTAGTTAACTATATGAGAACAGCAACATTACCAGTAATAAAACTTTTGTATCTGTTATTGTCCTGTTTAGATTAATTTTGTTTATTAAGTCAGATGTAATGTTAGATGTTGCATCCGTCAGTTGGTTTAGTAACAAAATTGGTTTCTAAATACGGTTTGGAGTTGCGATTGTAGTTGATTTAAGATATTTGACCAGTTCCAAAAAAGGTGGGACAACCAGGCAATTTTTGACAGACACCAATAAAGTGTTGTCTTGTTTAGATAAATTTTGTTTATATAAGGTCAGCTGTAATGTCAGATGTTGCTTGATCTGTCATATGCTTTAATTGGCCCGTCACCACGTCACCAAATGTCCGACATGGCACCTTTTGGAAAACTGTAGTTGAGTTACATTATTATATGTATCTGATTTCGAAATAGTTAGTAGATTAAGAAGTATAAATATAATTGTAAATATCATGTCAATCTCGTTATGGTAAGTGTCATCAAGTAAAGCAGAAAATAGACCAAGATAATTAGTGATTTTAAAAAATGACCTTGAAATTTTACAAGTCTTTCTGTTCATAATCATCACTGAGGATAGAATATACTAGACGATATCGATAAAAATGTTCACATAGAAAAGATGAAGAAATTTGTTGTCGGAATGAATGAATGCGATTTGGAAAGCTGACAGGAAAGTAAATGATACTTGAACGATTTATGGAGGTTTCCAGACGTATTGTCGCAGCCTTGATGAAATGTATGACGTCTACGCCAAGACATTTTACGACTTAGAAGAAAAACCATTCTGAAGAAAATTGTTAGAGTTTGCATCAAACAACTACATAAATCAAGATTATTGATGGTATCAAAAATAAACTGACTGGATAAAGTCCCCATTTTATTTTGCCTTCATGAAGAATAAATCGAAGTAAATAATTAAAAATGTTCATATACTGAAAATAGATACAAGCACGTGTACAGGAATACAATTATTGTTATTACTAGATGAGAGTCCTCATCAAGGTAACACGTGGATAGAATAGATATATTGCAGTTTTTCATTTTCACTCTAAAGCGGTCTACAGGGCAAATACCTGTGGTCAAACACGGCTCTTGATTTTATCGAAAAATATCACCAATGCGAGCTACCCGGGAAAAGAAAGACTCGTACCAATGGTTGACTATATAATATAAAGATGCCTCTCGCTTGAAAAATATTGAATAACTATTACAGAAGTATTAAAACATACCAGTAATTTAAAAACATAGAAAATTGATCCCGTTAGAACATGTATCTAAGTAAACTGACCCTTTGTTCAAAGCTAAACTAGCTATTAAGGTTCCAAGGAAATTCTAATAAACAAAATCGCAGTTACTTGGTGAATTACACAGAGTAATCAAAATAGGGCATAGACAGCATTTCAAGATTTGTGTTTTCAAAAGTAAAAATGGAGAAATCGAAACTCAAGTCCATAAGAATATGACATTGGATATAAAAATGGTCCCAACATGAAGAACAATGGCAAATCCCACACGGGAAGGGATCAGGGGTCCGGAAGGACTCGCCGTCCCCTACTAGCATACCACTCCCGTCGCAATGATTCATGGAAACCTTTCGGTGAAAAGGTCAAGTTCGATGAAAACGTCTTCAGTTAGTTTAAGAAAAAAAAAATTTCAGATACCAAAGTATAAATCAATAGTATAGAAAGTAATATATTACTATAGACAAAATACTATATTTTCAAAACAAAGTTGAACAATTATAAGGTTAAATAATCACTTTGTATATAACTACCAGACCATAAAATATATTTATTTATATAAAGACTAAATAGATGAATTTTACAATCTATGGAAATTATGGATGATATATCAATGGAATAGATGGATGCTATACCTACAATTACATATTCAACATACTATGTTATAAGGTAACAAGGTTTACCTTATAAATATTCAGTAAAGAATTATAATGAATAATTATATCGTATAAACAACTATCAAACTTGATAAAATAGATTATCCAAATCACCCTGATTAGAGATTAACTTAATATGATAACACTAGATACCATCAACATTAATTACCCCACCCAAATTCCAAGTCAGGTCCTTTTTTGCACCTCTTTCAACGGCCACCCCATTTCTTTGCCCTTTACTCAGTACTAATATTTATAACTTAAAACATAATGCATTATCAATGGATATACGTGTATTATAAATTACTGTGCGATATTTACGATATTATGATTACATTATAATTATGTATTATGATTATATTTTATTGTAATGGAACTGAATCCAGGGCTCCAACCCTGGTAGATTTCCATATCATATTTACTAGTCTGAGTAATAAAATATATTTAAAAAAGGATAAAACTTCCTTAATGACGACTGTAAGCCTTCAACAACGTATACCCGTGTAGGTAAATTATTGGTGAGTCGTTTGGCTTTGGTAACAGATTTAGATTTATAATTGCCACTTTTTCTTTCGGAAATATATCTATATTAAATTCGAGCTCAGCTGATGAAGTCTTATTGGCAGTTTTACATAAAGGACGATGTTAGTTGACCGTCCTTTCCTGTCGATAAGCGTAAATCTAGGTAAGAAGCTGATGTGTTGCCCCCTGTCGTCTCATTGATCTTAAAATTAGCAGAATACATCTGGCCTAGGTAATTCTGAAAGTATTGACTATTTATGGACAGGCTATAACAAAGTTGAACCAAACCTTCTGTTAACTATATGAGACCAGCAACATTATGAGAAATAAAACTTTTGTATCTGTTATTGTCCTGTTTAGATTGATTTTGTTTATAAAGTCAGATGTAATGTTAGATGTTGCATCCGTCAGTTGGTTTAGTAACAAAATTGGTTTTTAAATACGTCATTCGGTTAACTGTAATAGGCATTGTTAATCTGTTTATGCTCCATGAAAACAAAACTGGGGGGGGGGGCATATAATCGCCGTCAAGTCTCTCTGTCCGCCTGCCCGAGCCCGAGTTTGGCCTTTTCTGATACCACTTTCTCTTTAGAAAATCAATCTAACATTTGAGCTCAACTGATGAAGTAAAATTGACAGAAATAGTCGTCTTGAGCAGGTTTTATGCTTATAAATATTTTATCGTACCTCACACAAATATTCCTTGGGACAGGGAGTTTCGGAGAAAGGAAACTCATGGTGGTCATTTATGTCATAGTTCTTAAATAGTTCATCAAAATGTTATCACATTTCACACACATGTTCCTTAGGACACACACTTTTGGACAAAGGCCACTCAAAGTCATTTCTGAAAAGCCAAGGTCACTCAGCACATATCCCTAAAATATTGGCAAAAGCCTAATATCAACCGAGGTCATATATCTTATATCAATATCATATTTCACACAATTGTTTATTGGGACTTTCAGACAAAGGTCACTCAAGGTCATTTCTGAAAGAATGTCCTCATATTTCTTTAACCATTCATCAGAAATTTTATCTCATTGTTTCTTGAGACAGTGACTTTCAGACAAAGGTCACTCATCCTTAAATACTAGGAAGGCACCGGGGAACATCAATCAGTTTTTCTGATGTTCTTGTTTTGCATAAAATCAATCAGTAAAATGTTTCAGTAGAACACTGTACCCAAACAGATAATGATTAAAATGATAATAGATACATATATGTTCAGTACTGAGATGAAAACAGGTCAAAGGGAATAAAGATAAAATGAAATGGCGATCAAACCAAGGTTTCCCATTTTTGGGGGACAAATTAGCCAGACACTGACAGGGGAATTAATCAAAATGCACTCAAATAAATTTGATATCATAATTCTGCCCTTGAGTTATTTTGTATATGTAATTTACGTCTGATTTGCGCAGTAATGACAAAATCTTTATTATACGAAAGTAAAAGCTTTGCGTTAAATTTTCCTACTGGCAACATTTCCTACTCATAGAAACATTTCAATAAATAGATGTACAATACGTAACATAATTACCTAGGTAATTTTTGACAGAAACGTATAAACTTGAATAAGAAAATATACGGTTTTGGTTGGGAATCAATAGTATTTCGAGATATTTATGAAAGGGTGAGGTTTATAATGTTGTGTTTTTTCTTACACACTTTACTTGATACAAAGAACAAGAAAATATATGGTTCCAGAGTAAATATTTCCAAATCTTTCAAGATATTTGGTGATATATATATGTATGTAGTAAGTCAATCAAGGTCCCGACTCAGCACTCACAGGGTAACATCAAGGGGACAAGACATATTTTGTATAAACATTTTATTTTCAATTAGTGTGTATCATTTATTTTCAAATAATGTATATATTTTATGAGCATTTTACAGTGTAACAAGTTTAAAACAAAATACGCGCTTTACCTGAATAACGACCATGATTTTAAGAGGACATCCGTCATATGTAATGCTGTGTATCTTCCCTAAGACGTCACACGTCATATGTGATGTGTATTTTCAAAGGGATGTTACCCGTCATATGTGATGTTGTGTACCTCCCCTGGAATATCACCTGTAATATGTGATGTTGTGTATCTTCCCTGGGATGTCACCTGTAATATGTGATGCTGTGTATCTCCCCTGGAATATCACCTGTATTATGTGATGTTGTGTATCTTCCCTGGGATGTCACCTGTAATATGTGATGCTGTGTATCTCCCCTGGAATATCACTGTATTATGTGATGTTGTGTATCTTCCCTGGGATGTCACCTGTAATATGTGATGCTGTGTATCTCCCCTGGAATATCACCTGTAATATGTGATGCTGTGTATCTCCCCTGGAATATCACCCGTCATATGTGATGTTGTGATTCTTCCCTGGGATGTCACCTGTAATATGCGATGCTGTGTATCTCCCCTGGAATATCACCTGTATTATGTGATGTTGTGTATTTTCCCTGGAATATCACCTGTCATATGTGATGTTGTGTATCTTCCCTGGTATGTCACCTGTAATACGTGATGCTGTGTATCTCCACTGGAATATCACCCGTCATATGTGATGTTGTGATTCTTCCCTGGGATGTCACCTGTAATATGTGATGTGATATCCCCCTGGAATATCACCTGTATTATGTATGTTGTGTATCCCCTGGAATATCACCTGTCATTTGTGATGTCGTATATCTTCCCTGGGATGTCACCTGTCATATGTGATGTTGTGTTTCTTCCCTGGAATATCACCTGTCATATGTGATGTTGTGTATCTTCCCTGAGATGTCACCTTTAATATGTGATGTTGTGTATCTCCCCTGGAATATCACCTGTATTATGTGATGTTGTGTATCTTCCCTAAGACGTCACACGTCATATGTGATGTTGTGTATTTTCCCAGGGATGTTACCCGTCATATGTGATGTTGTGTATCTCCCCTGGAATATCACCTGTAATATGTGATGCTGTGTATCTCCCCTGGAATATCACCCGTCATATGTGATGTTGTGATTCTTCCCTGGGATGTCACCTGTAATATGTGATGCTGTGTATCTCCCCTGGAATATCACCTGTATTATGTGATGTTGTGTATTTTCCTTGGAATATCACCTGTCATATGTGATGTTGTGTATCTTCCCTGGTATGTCACCTGTAATATGTGATGCTGTGTATCTCCACTGGAATATCACCCGTCATATGTGATGTTGTGATTCTTCCCTGGGATGTCACCTGTAATATGTGATGATATGTATATCCCCTGGAATATCACCTGTATTATGTGATGTTGTGTATCTTCCCTGGAATATCACCTGTCATTTGTGATGTCGTGTATCTTCCCTGGGATGTCACCTGTCATATGTGATGTTGTGTATCTTCCCTGGAATATCACCTGTCATATGTGATGTTGTGTATCTTCCCTGGAATATCACCTGTCATATGTGATGTTGTGTATCTTCCCTGGGATGTCACACGTCATATATGATGTTGTGTATTTTCCCGGGGATGTCACCTGTCATATGTGATGTTGTGTATCTTCCCTGGAATATCACCTGTCATATGTGATGTTGTGTATCTTCCCTGGAATATCACCTGTCATATGTGATGTTGTGTATCTTCCCTGGGATGTCATACGTGTTGTGTATTTTCCCGGGATGTCACCTGTCATATGTGTATTTTGTCTTCCCTGGGATATCACCTGTCATATGTGATGTTGTGTATCTTCCCTGGAATATCACCTGTCATATGTGATGTTGTGTATCTTCCCTGGGATGTCACACGTCATATGTGATGTTGTGTATTTTCCCGGGGATGTCACCTGTCATATGTGATGTTGTGTATCTTCCCTGGAATATCACCTGTCAAATGTGATGTTGTGTATCTTCCCTGGAATATCACCTGTCATATGTGATGTTGTTTATCTTCCCTGGAATATCAACTGTCATATATGATGTTGTCTATCTTCCCTGGGATATCACACGTCATATGTGATGTTGTGTATTTTCCCGGGCATGTCACCTGTCATATGTGATGTTGTGTATCTTCCCTGGGATGTCACACGTCATATGTGATGTTTGTATCTTCCCTGGAATATCACCTGTCATATGTGATGTTGTGTATCTTCCCTGGGATGTCACCTGTAATATGTGATGCTGTGTATCTCCCCTGGAATACCCCTTCATATGTGATGTTGTGATTCTTGCATGGGGATGTCACCTGTAATATGTGATGCTGTGTATCTTCCCTGGAATATCACCTGTATTATGTGATGTTGTGTATCTTCCCTGGAATATCACCCCTATGTGATGTTGTGTATCATGTCACCTGTCATATGTGATGATGTGTATCTTCCCTGGGATGTCACACGTCATATGTGATGTTGTGTATCTTCCTTGGGATGTCACCTGTTTATGTGATGTTGTGTATCTTCCCTGGAATATCACCTGTCATATGTGATATTGTGTATCTTCCCTGGAATATCACTTGTCATATGTGATGTTGTGTATCTTCCCTCGGATCTCACACGTCATATGTGATGTTGTGTATCTTCCCTGGAATATCACCTGTGAAATGTAATGTTGTGTATCTTCCCTGGAATATCACCTGTCATATGTGATGTTGTGTATCTTCCCTGGAATATCACCTGTCATATGTGATACTGTGTATCTTCCCTGGGATGTCACACCATATGTGAATTGTGTATTTTCCCGGGGAAGTCAACTGTCATATGTGATGTTGTGTAACTTCCCTAAGGGATGTCACACGTCATATGTGATGTTGTGTATTTTCCCGGGGATGTCACCTGTCATATGTGATGTTGTGTATCTTCCCTGGAATATCACCTGTAATATGTGATGTGTGTATGTATCTTCCCTGGAATATCACCTGTCATATGTGATGTTGTGATCTTCCCTGGAATACCCTGTCATATGTGATGTTGTGTACTTCCTGGAATATCACCTGTCATATGTGATGTTGTGTATCTTCCCTGGAATATCACCTGTATTATGTGATGTTGTATCTTCCCCTGGAATATCACCTTCATATTGTTGTGTATCTTCCTGGGATGTCACCAGTATATGTGATGTTGTGTATCTTACTGGGATGTCCATATGTTATGTTATGTATCTTCCTGTATCACCTGTCATATGTGATGTTGTGTATCTTCCCTGGAATATCACACTGTGATGTTGTGTATCTTCCCGGGATGTCATCATATGTGATGTTGTATTTCCCGGGGGATGTTACCTGGATATGTGATGTTGTGTGTATCTTCCCTGGAATATCACCTGTCATATGTGATGTGTGTATCTTCCCTGGAATATCACCTGTCATATGTATGTTGTGTATCTTCCCTGGTATGTGTATATGTGATGCTGTGTATCTCCCTGGAATATCACCCTTATGTGATGTTGTGATTCTTGCCTGGGATGTCACCTGTAATATGTGATGCTGTGTATATCCCCTGGAATATCACCTGTATTATGTGATGTTGTGTATCTTCCCTGGAATATCACCTGTCATATGTGATGTTGTGTATCTTCCTTGGGATGTCACCTGTCATATGTGATGATGTGTATCTTCCCTGGGATGTCACACGTCATATGTGATGTTGTGTATCTTCCTTGGGATGTCACCTGTCATATGTGATGTTGTGTATCTTCCCTGGAATATCACCTGTCATATGTGATATTGTGTATCTTCCCTGGAATATCACTTGTCATATGTGATGTTGTGTATCTTCCCTCGGATCTCACACGTCATATGTGATGTTGTGTATCTTCCCTGGAATATCACCTGTGAAATGTAATGTTGTGTATCTTCCCTGGAATATCACCTGTCATATGTGATGTTGTGTATCTTCCCTGGAATATCATCTGTCATATGTGATACTGTGTATCTTCCCTGGGATGTCACACGTCATATGTGATGTTGTGTATTTTCCCGGGGAAGTCAACTGTCATATGTGATGTTGTGTAACTTCCCTGGGATGTCACACGTCATATGTGATGTTGTGTATTTTCCCTGGGATGTCACCTGTAATATGTGATGCTGTGTATCTCCCCTGGAATATCACCCTTCATATGTGATGTTGTGATTCTTCCCTGGAATGTCACCTGTCATATGTGATGCTTGTGTATCTCCCCTGGAATATCACCTGTATTATATGTGATGTTGTGTATCTTCCCTGGAATATCACCTGTCATATGTGATGTTGTGTATCTTCCTTGGGATATCACCTGTATTATGTGATGTTGTGTATCTTCCCTGGAATATCACCTGTCATATGTGATGTGTATCTTCCCTGGGATGTCACCACGTGATGTTGTGTATCTTACCTGGGATGTATCTGTCCTTATGTTATGTTATGTCTTCCCTGTATCACCTGTCATATGTGATGTTGTGTATCTTCCGGGGAATATCACCTGTCATATGTGATATTGTGTATCTTCCCTGGAATATCACTTGTCATATGTGATGTTGTGTATTTCCCGTGTTACTGTGATATGTGATCTTGTGTATCTTCCCTGGAATATCACCTGTCATATGTGATGTTGTGTATCTTCCCTGGAATATCACCTGTCATATGTGATGTTGTGTATCTTCCCTGGGATGACACACGTCATATGTGATGTTGTGTATTTTCCCGGGGATATTACTTGTCATATGTGATGTTGTGTATCTTCCCTGGGATGTCACACGTCATATGTGATGTTGTGTATCTTCCCTGGGATCTCCACGGTGATGATTTTCCGGGGAAGTCAACTGTCATATGTGATGTTGTGTATCTTCCCTGGGATGTCACACGTCATATGTGATGTTGTGTATTTTCCCGGGATGTCACCTGTAATACTGTATCTTCCCTGGAATATCACCTGTCATATGTGATGTTATGTATCTTCCCTGGAATATCACCTGTCATATGTGATGTTGTGTATCTTTCCTGGAATATCACCTGTCATATGTGATGTTGTGTATCTTCCCTGGAATATCACCTGTCATATGTGATGTTGTGTATCTTCCTGGAATATCACCTGTATATGTGATGTTGTGTATCTTTCCTGGAATATCACCTGTCATATGTGATGTTGTGTATCTTCCCTGGGATGTCACCAGTTATATGTTATGTTGTGTATCTTCCCTGGAATATCACCTGTCATATGTGATGTTGTGTATCTTCCCTGGAATATCACCTGTCATATGTGATGTTGTGTATCTTCCCTGGGATGTCACCAGTTATATGTGATGTTGTGTATCTTACCTGGGATGTCATCTGTCATATGTTATGTTGTGTATCTTCCCTGGAATATCACCTGTCATATGTGATGTTGTGTATCTTCCCTGGAATATCACCTGTCATATGTGATGTTGTGTATCTTCCCTGGGATGTCACACGTCATATGTGATGTTGTGTATTTTCCCTGGAATATCACCTGTCATATGTGATGTTGTGTATCTTCCCTGGAATATCACCTGTCATATGTGATGTTGTGTATCTTCCCTGGAATATCACCTGTCATATGTGATGTTGTGTATCTTCCCTGGAATATCACCTGTCATATGTGATGTTATGTATTGTGTATGACACACCCATATGTGATGTTGTGTATTTCCCGGGGATATCACCTGTCATATGTGATGTTGTGTATCTTCCCTGGGATGTCACACGTCATATGTGATGTTGTGTATCTTCCCTGGGATCTCACACGTCATATGTGATGTTGTGTATTTTCCCGGGGAAGTCAACTGTCATATGTGATGTTGTGTATCTTCCCTGGGATGTCACACGTCATATGTGATGTTGTGTATTTTCCCGGGGATGTCACCTGTAATATGTGATGCTGTGTATCTTCCCTGGAATATCACCTGTCATATGTGATGTTATGTATCTTCCCTGGAATATCACCTGTCATATGTGATGTTGTGTATCTTTCCTGGAATATCACCTGTCATATGTGATGTTGTGTATCTTCCCTGGAATATCACCTGTCATATGTGATGTTGTGTATCTTCCCTGGAATATCACCTGTATTATGTGATGTTGTGTATCTTCCCTGGAATATCACCTGTCATATGTGATGTTGTGTATCTTCCCTGGGATGTCACCAGTTATATGTGATGTTGTGTATCTTACCTGGGATGTCATCTGTCATATGTTATGTTGTGTATCTTCCCTGGAATATCACCTGTCATATGTGATGTTGTGTATCTTCCCTGGAATATCACCTGTCATATGTGATGTTGTGTATCTTCCCTGGGATGTCCACGTGTGATGTTGTGTATTTTCCCGGGATGTTACCTGTCATATGTGATGTTGTGTATCTTCCCTGGAATATCACCTGTCATATGTGATGTTGTGTATCTTCCCTGGAATATCACCTGTCATATGTGATGTTCTGTATCTTCCCTGAGATGTCACCTTTAATATGTGATGTTGTCATCTCCCATATCACCTGTTATGTGATTTGTGTATCTTCCCTAAGACGTCACACGTCATACCTGTTGTGTATTTTCCCAGGGATGTTACCCCGTCATATGTGATGTTGTGTATCTCCCCTGGAATATCAACTGTCATATATGTGATGCTGTGTATCTCCCCTGGAATATCACCCGTCATATGTGATGTTGTGATTCTTCCCTGGGATGTCACCTGTAATATGTGATGCTGTGTATCTCCCCTGTTATATCACCTGTTGATGTTGTGTATTTTCCTTGGAATATCACCTGTCATATGTGATGTTGTGTATCTTCCCTGGTATGTCACCTGTAATATGTGATGCTGTGTATCTCCACTGGAATATCACCCGTCATATGTGATGTTGTGTATCTTCCCTGGAATATCACCTGTCATATGTGATGTTGTGTATCTTCCCTGGAATATCACCTGTCATATGTGATGTTGTGTATCTTCCCCGGAATATCACCTGTCATATGTGATGTTGTGTATGTTCCCTGGGATGACACACGTCATATGTGATGTTGTGTATTTTCCCGGGGATATCACCTGTCATATGTGATGTTGTGTATCTTCCCTGGGATGTCACACGTCATATGTGATGTTGTGTATCTTCCCTGGGATCTCACACGTCATATGTGATGTTGTGTATTTCCCGGGGAAGTCAACTGTCATATGTGATGTTGTGTATCTTCCCTGGGATGTCACACGTCATATGTGATGTTGTGTATTTTCCCGGGGATGTCACCTGTAATATGTGATGCTGTGTATCTTCCCTGGAATATCACCTGTCATATGTGATGTTATGTATCTTCCCTGGAATATCACCTGTCATATGTGATGTTGTGTATCTTCCCTGGAATATCACCTGTCATATGTGATGTTGTGTATCTTTCCTGGAATATCACCTGTCATATGTGATGTTGTGTATCTTCCCTGGAATATCACCTGTCATATGTGATGTTGTGTATCTTCCCTGGAATATCACCTGTCATATGTGATGTTGTGTATCTTCCCTGGGATGTCACACGTCATATGTGATGTTGTGTATCTTCCCTGGGATCTCACACGTCATATGTGATGTTGTGTATTTTCCCGGGGAAGTCACCTGTCATATGTGATGTTGTGTATCTTCCCGGGGATGTCACACGTCATATGTGATGTTGTGTATTTTCCAGGGGATGTCACCTGTAATATGTGATGCTGTGTATCTTTGGAATATCACCTGTCATATGGGTTATGTATCTTCCCTGGAATATCACCTGTCATATATGTTGTGTATCTTCCCTGGAATATCACCTGTCATATGTGATGTTGTGTATCTTTCCTGTAATATCACCTGTCATATGTGATGTTGTGTATCTTCCCTGGAATATCACCTGTCATATGTGATGTTGTGTATCTTCCCTGGAATATCACCTGTCATATGTGATGTTGTGTATCTTCCCTGGAATATCACCTGTAATATGTGATGCTGTGTATCTTCCCTGGAATATCACCTGTCAAATGTGATGTTGTGTATCTTCCCTGGAATATCGCCTGTCATATGTGATGTTGTGTATCTTCCCTGGAATATCACCTGTCATATGTGATGTTGTGTATCTTCCCTGGAATATCACCTGTCATATGTGATGTTGTGTGTCTTCCCTGGAATATCACCTGTCATATGTGATGTTGTGTATCTTCCCTGGAATCTTCCCGGGGATGTCACCTGTAATATGTGATGTTGTGTATCTTCCGTGAGATGCTCTATCAATACAGGTTAAGAATGTAGTTGAGTTACAATATTACATGTTTGGTTCTGTTTGTTGACATTTCCAATTAATTATAATAGATGTACAAAAATAAGTGTAAATATTATGTCAAAGTCTTTATCTTTAATGTCTTAAAGTAGAGTCAAAATAGACAAAGATGATCAATCATTTTTAAACTGACGTTGAATTGTAACTTCCCTCATTCTTAGCGACATAAGTTAATATAATTACTATTTTCATTTATATCGGGTATGTTTGGTATAATTCTGGTTTTTATATAATTTTTGGTCTAGTAGCATAGATCAAGTGTGTGATTTCTGTCAATTTTGTTGTTTTCTATAGTCTCATTTAAAGTTAAATAAAATACAATGTTTAGTCATATGATGATGTCAGGTTTTTAATGGTGAAGGCGAGAACCTGGTTACAATGTACCAGGAAAGGAACCACCTGCCTTGTGTAAGTAAATTGACAAACAGATAGGCGAGACTTCATGGTTGAAAGCGCGATTCTCTAACCACTTGACCACAGAGCCCCGCCCCATTTTATTATTACATTGTTATGTGTTCTATCTATGATCATTGGGGACTTTTATAAACAAAACCTAGTTGATTTGGAGTCACAGATGTAAAACCAGTTTTGTTTAAATTTATAGTTAATACAATTAAACATAATTTATATAAATCTTGTATTTTAGAAACCGACCATCTGTTTTGTTAACCCTGTAACCCATTGTTACTACTGTGTTAATTTATAACATATTTTCTATGTATTAAAAACAGTATGGGCGCCGCCGGTTTGCCAAAGAAATAACAAATATGTAAGATGTGTAACAGTCATGGATATAGGCATATTAGCTTCTAGTCCACCAGCTAGCTTTTGTGACTGGACGGATAGCGTTTATGTCCATGTACTGATAAGCAACGGCGAGCGCGGTCAGCATCTGAATGGGTGACAATCTGATGTGATGCGCTCGCCACGTTACAGTTGCAATGATTATTTTGTACGACATAAAAAAAAAAATTCAAAATGATATATATGCATATATTTTTATTGATACATTAATACATGCGTATCATGATGTTCTTTCTCATTGTTGGTCTCATTTTGGTCCCATCATTTCGCTGCGATGATGTCAGGAATCTTACAAAGACAGTATCTAAAAAAAAGCAGGGTGAATTTAGGATTAATTAAGTAAAAAACCAGGTGTTATGTAGCACATTGTTGATTTACTGGATGGGTATTGTATTGTATTTAAGCTCACCCGGTAAATTCAAGATTTACAACATGACATCGGTAAGATGAAAACTTCAACGATGATGGTTTTTGCATGAATAAACCTGACCAGATTCGGTGTAACGGGAAATAAGTTTTCTTGTGTGTGTGTGTAGTATTATACATGTTCTGCGCCACTTCCCACCCCCAGCTTGAATCGTACTACTTAAATCCCAATGCGACTCGTGGATCGAATCGTACCGCGGAACTCGCCGAATACCTTGGTGGCAATCGACCGCGACGTTCGGCGAGTTCCGAGAAACGGTAGACCCATCAACTTCCGAGAAATCAATGAACGCGGCGGACTGTGACATAAGTAGGCCACAGGTAGTTATAATAAGGAATTGATTTGGCATAAGAAATTATTTCCTATATATATATAAAAAGCAATGAACATTCTGAGTGGTATGAGAAATTTATATAACAAAGATAAATGGGGGTATAAGAAAATAACCGAAACCGTTTGGGATTATGTGAGAGGCACGTCGACGGAAGAGCAGATGAGAGAGACTGTCAGACGGAATTTACGTCAAACGTTGAAAACAGATCTTTTCAAAGGCGTTGCTAAGGTCGAACAAAAACGAAGGCAACGTCATAACGATAATCACTCAAAAGATAAAGGAAAAACATATATGGTTCTAATCTCGAGGGTGATTTTGGTGATAGCTTTAAACACTTCTATACGAGTTATAAAAAGATGTTCGCAATCATATACATCGAGCACATCTCAGAGCATTATTAGAGTATTTTAAAGACGATTTTTTCTCTAAAATTTCTAAAGAATTAAAAAAAGGTCCCATAAAAAATTGGAATGCGATATCGAATGTAAATCGTCTTTGATGGCTCAAGCCTCTGAGAAGGAAAAAGAATCATTAGAATACGAATTACTCGATTTAGAATGGCATCGCGACCGTTACGACACCATAAAAACCGACCTCGACGAGATCATGGAACAAATCAACGATAAGAAATTCGATCTCATAAAAGTCAGGGACCACTGCCACATTTCGGGGGAATTTCGAGGCGCGGCTCACAATAAGTGTAATAGATTATTAAGAGTGGTAAAAAATAAAACACCGATACCGGTCATCTTTCACAATCTTCGCGGTTACGACTCGCATTTAATATTATCGGAAATGGAATTGGGAGAGGGAGAACATATAAATTGCATTCCGACGAATAACGAAAAGTTTATCAGTTTTTCTATCGGACAATTGAGATTTATCGACAGTTTCCAATTCTTATCGTGTGGTCTGGAGACTTTAGCTAAAAATCTAAACGATTATCCCATCACGAAATCTATATTCGAGGAGGTGTCACTCTTAACGAGAAAAGGTGTCTATCCCTACGAATATATGAATTCTTTCGATAGGTTTAGCGAAACCACCCTACCACCGAAGGAAGAATTTTACAGTAAATTATCGGATACTCATATTTCCCAGAAAGAGTACGAACACGCTCAAACCGTTTGGGATAAGTGCGGATGTAGAGATCTGGGGGATTATCACGATTTATATTTAAAATCGGATGTCGTCTTATTGGCCGACGTGTTCGAAGAGTTTCGTAAGATTTCTTTAAAACACTACGGATTAGATCCGTGTCATTATTACACGGCTCCGGGTTTGGCTTGGGATGCGGCGTTGTTAACGTCCAAAGTCGAACTCGAGTTGTTGACCGATTACGACATGCATTTATTCGTCGAAAAGGGAATCAGAGGTGGGATCACTTACGTCCCTCAACGCTATTCTAAAGCGAACAATAAACATCTGAAAGAGTACGATCCCGATACACCCTCCAAGTACATCATGTATTTAGACGCTAACGCTCTCTATAGCGAGGCCATGAGTCATCCCTTACCGTGTAAAAAATTTGAATGGGTAAACGAAGTACCGGACCCGTGCCGTCCACCAGAAGGAAAGGGTTACATACTCGAAGTCGATCTCGAGTATCCGAAAGAATTACACGATGGGCACAACAATTATCCCCTGGCTCCGGAAACGTTAACGGTGAACAAGGACGATCTTTCCGATTATCAGAAAACGTTGATGGAAGAGTATAAGATGGGTGATACGGGTCCCAAAAAGCTCGTGCCCAATCTACGAGATAAAAAGGAATACGTCGTGCACTACGAAACGTTAAAACTCTATCTCGAGTTGGGATTAAAATTAACCAAAGTTCATAGAATTTTACGATTCGACGAAGAGCCGTGGCTTTCGAGTTACATCGATAAAAACACTCGATTGCGTCAACGGGCTAAAAACGATTTCGAAAAGGATTTTTTCAAGCTCATGAATAATGCCGTTTTCGGGAAGACCATGGAAAATAAACGTAATAGGATCGATCTGAAAATAGTTCGCGCGAGCGACGAGGATAGAAAAATTCAAAAGATGACCGCCTCGCCGGCATTCGACGGTTGGACGAAAATTAACGACAACACGGCATTCGTCCATTTTAAAACGACTCGCGTTAAATTAGACAAACCCATTTACTGCGGAATGACGATATTGGATTTATCTAAAAGACACATGTATGGTTGGTATTATACCCATCTAAAGGCGAAATACGGAGACAAATGCAATCTACTCTATACCGATACCGATTCTCTTTTGGTCGAAGTTCAAACGGAAGACATCTATAAGGACATGATCGAAGACGAAGACGAATATGATTTTTCTAATTACGATGTCTTCCCGGAACACGTTAACAAAGATAAAAATAAAAAGGTGATTGGTAAATTTAAAGACGAATGCGGGGGGAAACCCATCAAGGAATTCGTCGGATTAAGACCTAAAATGTACGCCATTTTAATGGACGACGATAGCGTTTCCAAACGATGCGTATTGAAAAATACGATAGAGTTTAGCGATTACAAGGAAGGTCTCTTTAACGACGCAAAGATATCGCGCGAGATGCATAGTTTGCGTTCGTTAAAACAAATCATTTACGGGATCAAGCAAGAAAAAACGGCGTTAGATCCTCTGGATACAAAAGTCTACATTCGGGAGGATCGTATTCATACCTATGCATTGGGGAGGGAATAAAATTTATTATCTATATAGATAATAAATTAATCGACGACCATCAACTCTTCTCGAACGAAATTTCTCTGGGGAGCGGGTTCTTTTAAGTAATAGATGTCTATACCCTGCATTCTAAATTGACGATCGACGTCGTATTTGTCCACACTCCAAATGGGATCGGTCGCCCTATGTTTTCCACCTTCCAACTCGCCGGGTTGATATAGATATCTAACTTTATTAAACGGGCCTACGGGTAATCGAACCTCGGTAGAAGGTTTTATCGCTTCGGGGGGCTTGGTCTCGTCGTTGATCGCTTTCACGACGCTGGGTAAACGTTTCATCCATTCCCTGTTTCTATCCTTAGATTTCATCTCTTTGTCGTATTGATAGGTAAACAGCTGTTATCCCAAAGTTTTATTAAATCGTTCGACGATGGCCTGGTCGCGATGAATGTCTCTTCCCCTTCTTATTCTCGTATCGTGTCGAGACATTAATTTAGAGACGGCGCCCATGAATTCGCGACCGGGATCGACTTGTAATAATTTTGGAAACGTTAAACGTCTTTCGTAAATTTTTTCGAAAGCATCGGCCACTTCTTTACTGTCTTTAGTCGCTAAAGGTTCCGCTTCTTTGTATCGAGTGCCCACGTCGACCACCGTTAACGCGTATTTATACGTTTTCTTATCCACTTTATCGTGTGGCAAAAACAATAGATCGGCCTGGTGAGTGTCGTTTTCCTCCACGTTTTCGAATTTAGGTCGCACGATTTTCTTGGGCGCGGGCAGATAGATTTGCCAAACGTCTTTGACGTTCTTGATGGCCGTTTTCCCTTTCCAATATCCGCTCGGACTGTAATATATCTCTTCCATTTTAATTGATACGACATATTTTTTTACGGTGTAAAATACTAAACCCGTCCCTATCAACACGAAGAGGATTTCTTTATCTTTTTGGTCTTCGGAGGGTTCGTAAAAATCACTCAATTTCGGTTCGGGAGGCATCTCCTCTTCTCCCATCATCTGCGAGTATAGAGACATTGCGGCATCTACTTCTTTATAGGTGTATAACGCATGTCGTTCTTTTTTCAATCTCTCGTTTAAAAAATCTAATCTTTTCGTACGTTTGTGATTCCATTCGTCTCTGGCTTTGGTCAGTTTTTCCATCGCTTCGTCGTGTCTTTTTTGCTCGTCGTGATTCGAGAACAAAAACTGGGATCCAGAAAACGCAAAAGCGTTTACCAATGCACCACCTACCACCATCGCTATCGGTGCCATTTTAATAGGGGTTTTATTTTATTTCACGATATCGGCGGGAATGATTCCCTTTTTGACCATCCTTGGTGTAATTGGCGAGAGCAAACTCGAGAATGATCATCCCGAAATCCTTTGGATCTAAATCCAGCTTAGGCACTGGCATCTTTAAAAAATTCTTAGATAATTGCGCGTATCCGATGGCAATCCCCGTATTCATTTCATGAATGTTGGGTTTTGATTGAATTACTTTGGGTGGTTCCCGAATTACTTTTGGCTCTGGTTTTATGTAGACCAGAAATCCAACAACCATAAGTCCACCAACTAGCCATTTCCAGCTATTAGCATTGCTATCGTTGCTATTAGCATTGCTATCGTTGCTATTAGCATTGCTATTGTTGCTATTAGCAATGCTATCCCATCTACGTTTGGCCCCCTTCCTCCCCGCTTCCACACGTTTTGGATTCTTCGTTATTAATTCCTCCGGATTCATCGTGTTTTTCTATAACGTCAGATTTTTTAAATCCAACAATGTGACGACTAGAAATGGTGGCTATACTAAACGGTGCTAATAGCGATCCGTTTTTGTAATATAAATTACAACACATTTCGCAGATGGCATTGTCCAAGAAAGGGTCTTCGTTCAATTCTTCGATCATTTGAGGCTCGTCTTTGAGGTCGAAAAATGTTTAAGTCCTTGCGAATATAGATAGATGAGGGAATTTGCTATGGATTTGGTCATGCGCATGCCGAGTCGGGCGTTTAACAGACGACTCAAGGTTTCAACCTCCTTGTCGTTCATCTTTTCCAACTCGGAAGGGGTCACGTCTTTTCCTAAAAAATGACGCGCACGTCCGGAACTGATGATGGCCGATAATCTGTCTTTGGTAGATATATCCTTGCTGGGTATATCGTTCGCTAATAAATCATCTACATCCATGTTTTTAATATACATACATTTTTTATATTTTGTAAAAAAAACATTTTTACAAAATCCGGTTAAAAAGACCGCAAAATATTTCTTAACCATTTTTCCGTTCTGCGATAACGTTCTAAGCGTAAAATATATAATATCGTGGATAATATTAGCAAAATCCATAAAACGATAAACGACAGCAACACGAACAGTAATATCTCGGTAAGACGTTTCATATTTTAAAATAAAAAAAATTTGTTAAAAATCTAAAGTTATTGCGAAGCGGATTTGTTTACGAGCTCTAGGAGCTGCTTGCGTAAATCCTCCGTCTCTTTGACCATATCCTTTTTTTGGTCCTTGTGGGAAGAATAGAGTTTATCTTTCATCTCGCGATACTTGGTCAACTCGTGCGACACTTGGGCAAATTCCTCGTCCGAGATCTTCCCGTCTTCCAACGCCTTACTTATGCGGTCATTTATCGAATTAAGTTTACTTTCCGCGAGTTTTATGATCTTGAGGTGTTTTTCCGATTTTTTTAGCAATAATCGCCTTATCCCCTTCATGGCCAACCCCACGGAACCTACAGTCACCGCGATTATCTGCAGGGGCAATCCGGCGATGGGTACCAAAAACCCGAGACCGCCGACGACGATACCTCCCGAAATAAGGGCCGCGTCGACGCCGTCTGCGGTATTCACCGTTCGTTTATACTTTTTATGGATACTCTTCCGCGCTTCTATCTCTCTACGAAACGTCTACTCGATTTCGCCGATTCTCTGTAGACGATATTGTTGCGGATCGTTTTCTAACGTCGGGTATAATTCGTTTTTACTCATCTTTTATTAAACGTAAATTTTTTTTAAATGTCTAATACAACGACCCCGTTGATGGTCCCCGATTTTAAACCTTTATTCACTCCAAAATTTAAAACGTCCCCCGATTTCACTCGCAGAGAATGATTCAACGTAACGACGTCGCCGTTTTTCGTTTGATGGGTCGTCTTTTCGACGTCGTTCAAGATTCTCTTCGTCGAGTTTCGTTAATAACAAGCCGATGACGGCGACACCTAATACCCACAGATGTTCTCCCAACCAAACGGCAGTTTTGCCGAGTGTCGATAAGATCCAGGAGACGATGGAGCCCAATATACCGGGTAACGCTTCACCGAATTTGGTAGCCAATCTCGCGAGCAGTTTTCCAACCGAGTCTAGCTGTTTTTTAAGCCATTCTTGTAATCCGCCCTCTTTGTCGGGCGGTGGAGGAGGAGGCGGCGGTTTAATCGGCTTGACGTCCGGTATCAATAATTCGACCAAAAAGGCGACGGTCATTCCAATAGCGGTTAAGACGCTGAAAATGGTGATTCCCTGCTCTTTAAACAGATTGGCGATTCTCTCTCTCAATGGAAGATTGTCGTCGAGTAGCCTCTTGATCGACTCTTTTATAGTGGTCAATTGCGATCGCAATTGACCCTTGAGAATAGCGATGCTCTCGTTAATCCCGTCGATTTCACCACGCGCTTTCGTTATTTCTCTCTCGAGCCATTCTTTTTCATCTGGATTGTTTTTTAGTCTTTCGGTCCATTCCGATATCAATCGTTCGCGTTCCACTCTTTTGGCTTCTTGAACGCGTAATTCACCCCTAATGGTTCGTAAACTTTTATCCAAACCTCGCAATTCTCGTGGGGATATCGATTCCGCGCCCCCCTCTTCCTCCACTTTATCGGCGAGGTCTTGTATACTATCCGATACTTCTGATACTCCGTCGTCTAATCATTTTGCTTGCGTTTCGTCGTCTACTCGCGTTCCGTCGCTGTTAAGTTCATCCATTTCTATTTTCTCTACTTGGTGTTTTACATTTTTTGCCCCTTTTATTGTCGGAATTTGTTCGAATAAACCCAAGTCTCTAACAAATTGCCTACCCCCTTCTTTTCTAACGTACTTGCTTTTACAAATTTCCTAGCAGTATGTTCATAGTTTAATAAAATCCGACCACCCTTCTTATTATATGCATATAAATTATCTCTTTCATCGGATGTAAATTTTAACTTTTTAGCGCTCCCTCCCGTTTTCTTGGTCCATTCGTCCGCGAGTTCATTCGTTCTTAAACGTTCTCGATGGTCTCCTTGAGGCTCGAGGGGAGGATCTAGTAAATCATAATTATCCCACTCGAGTGGCGCGTCTTCCGTATCATCCAGAAGTGGGGTTTCATCCGTGGCATCAACATCATAATTGTCGTAAGTGGGATTGTCAAATACAACATTCTCATCCATTTTTTATAATCGATTTAAAAATTTATCTTATCTCTATAAAAACATGAATTACGGCAATATATTAAACCCCGACAGAAATAGACGCTAAGTTATTAGCATCTATTTCGGGGGGTAAATCTTCTCCACCAGCCCATTTAGGACCTTCCGTATTATCGATGAAAGAAGTCTCCCCCGTATTATCATCGTAAGTCGTATTACCATCGTTATCGTAAGTCGTATTATCATCGTTATCATCACCGTAAACGGACATGTCGAATTCTTCATCCATTTTTTATAATCGATTTAAAAATTTATCTTATCTCTATAAAAACATGAATTACGGCAATATATTAAACCCCGACAGAAAATTAAGATTACCGCACGGCATAAAAGGCAGCAGACAATCCGTCACCATCTCACACAATCCGTCGAGTATCGAGGAAAATCAAACGTTGACCATTCGTTTCACCAACCTAAGTGAGAACGACGTGATCGTTCCCAGAAGTACAAGGCTATGTTTCGATATGGAAGTAGAGATCAAAGGCGGTGATCTTGCTAAAACGGGAGTATATAATAATTTAGGACGTAACATCGTCAAGAAAATCGAGATCAAGATTTCGGGAAATACCGTTCAAACCATCGACGATGCGGATAAATTTTTAATCTACAACGATCTTTGGAAAATGGAGAGACGAAATATGGCCTATCAAGGAATACAGAGCAATGATCTAAATATTTTAAGAGCGAAGGCTGTCGGATTTACAATGCCGCTTAATAGTAGCGAAGACTACGAAATCGCCGCGGCGTTCGGTAATAGGTTTTGTATTCCCTTGGATTTCGAAATTTTGGAAACGAGCGAGCCCTTTTACCTGGCCGGATTGCAAGATAGATTGGAATACATGTTGACGTTTAACGATGCTAAAAACGTCGTCTTGAAGGCCGCTACCGACGACGACAAAACGGTCGGTTATAAGGTGAATAACATAGCTTTGGAGTTTGAAAAAAAATACCGACACCGAGCTCGCCCGAAGCATCAGGCAGAGATACGGGAGAGACCACGTCTATTACTTCAATCAGGTGTTGCGATACCGCAAAACGACGATGAATAAAAATTATGCGGTGCTCAACTATCAAATCAACACCCTCGCGCGCTCTCTCTCTAGCATTCTATTCCTCTTCAAAGATATTTCTAACAACGATCCGGAAGAATTTTATAATCCGAGAATAACCAAGGTGGAAACGACGATAGAGGGCCAACCGAATCAGCTCTTCTCCGCCGGAATGAGACCCCATCACCAATTCGAAGAAATTAAGAAGTTTTTCTTGGCGGCATTGAATCGCGAAAAAATCACAGATTCCGTGGCTAAGGAATTGATGTTGAGTGAGATGAGCTTGGGGCGATATCTGCGTAGTAAATACGGGTTATGGTTAGATTTATGGACGACGCCGGAAAACTATCTCCACGGGACGGGTCGTAAACTTCAAAACATCAGCGAAGACGTTTCCGTCCGAATAGAAAGAACCCCCGAAACCGATACCGACCCCCTTGGACGTTTAAATTTTCGTCGTCAAAGACGGGCAGATTAACATGTCGGACGGCCGTTTCGTGAGCGTCATGTCATAAAAAAAATTGAGGTCATTAAAAAATGTTTATTCGATAGCCTCATTCTGCCATGATAGTGGGTGCCACCGGTTGCGGGAAGACGGAGTTACTGCTCGATCTCTTGGAAACCGAATACAAAGATTTCTTCAATCACATCGTGATAGTATGCCCTTCGATCGATTTCAATCGAGCCTATAAATCGAGAGAATGGATAGGGGATGATGTTAAACACCCGAAAGACAAACGCGTCGTCATCGTCAATCCCGTTTCATCGAAAACGGGGGAAGAGAAATTACAGGAAATGTTGCGACATTTTTACGACAAATACAAAGGGACGTCCACGTTGTACATCATAGACGACTGTTCGGCGACGAAACAGATGAAAAAAAAGGCGGACGCCTTATCCATGTTGGCTTTTTCGGGAAGACATGCCAACCACTCCGTGTGGATATTAACACAAAGATATAATAGTGTGTCAAAAGATTTTCGTACACGGGTCAAGTGGGTTGCGCTCTTCTATACCAAAGACAAGTTTAGCTACAACGAATGTTTGGACGAGAATTGTCGCAGCACAAACATTCTAAATTAATTTTGTGTATGGAACAACCGACGGGGTACAAGTTTATGCAATAATTTATATTTTTATTAATATAAATTAGTACTTTCGGGGTCTTCCGCATGTTTGAGGGGGTCCTCTATGATTTATATAATAACGATGAGCTCGTTGTTTTCTTTTATCACACGAATAACACGCGGTGTATTTACTAGAATCGGACATCCATTTTCCACACGATTCACAAAATTTCAACGCGCGAAACTCGCGTTTTTTCATATATTTATGGTGAATAGAACAAAAGATCGAATTCGAAACAACCTTATTAGGACAAGGAGAATCGCGTATCATTCTAACGTGAATGGGCATCTGACACGTCATTTTATCATTCGGCTCGATCCCGCAACTATTAAACATTTTATTTAATAAAATAGTCATTTTATTAAATAGCAGAATTTTTTTAAAGTCATTCAATTCTTAACATCGTCCTCTGAAGAAGGATCGTAGTCGATATCGTTTACCATCTGATCAGATATCTTACTTCCCTCAAGCTTTTTCTTAACAGCAACAACATCCACAGAAGGTTTAATGGTTTCAATTGCGGGTCCGATAAAAACGGAATTAATTGTTAAAACACTAATAACTTTACAATGTTGACCTAAATAATCTAATGGCTTTAAAACATCCCTTCCTTTGTTTGTTTTAATAAAACTAGTTTGTATTTTTTCTTTATCCATTTTAAATTTTGCATAAATAATGGGAAATTTATTACCCTTTTTTAAGATTATCATACTCGATTTTCTTCCTTCTACCATTCTCTTTAAAAACACTCTTATGTTTCTCCGTTTCTATTCTAATAAATTTTTCAATCTCTCGGATAACTTCCATAAATTTTTTTTGTTCCTCTTCATACTTATCATCGTGATAAAAAACTAATGATATAGTATATGTATCAAATCTATCACTTACTCCATACGATAATAAAGTGGGAGTTTGTATTCTAAGAGGTTGATAGATTTCATCCGAATAATAATATCTTATATTAGCGAAGGAATTGGAATTCTGACCTTTTGTAGGTTTTTCAACTCTTAAATTTTTTAAGTCAAACTCATCGACATTAATTTTACATGCTTTAACATTCGTACCCATTTTTATTATACATATTTTTTCTTAAGTTAATTCAATTTATTATTATGACAGCCTACTACCGCATTTCTCGGACGGGTCTTTCTCGGAAGTTGATGGGTCTACCGTTTCTCGGAACTCGCCGAACGTCGCGGTCGATTGCCACCAAGGTATTCGGCGAGTTCCGCGGTACGATTCGATCCACGAGTCGCATTAGGATTTTAGTGGTACGATTCAAGCTGGGGGTGGGAAGTGGCGCAGAACACGTATAATACTACACACACTTGTGGGAAGTATATAGATCTTCCAAACCAATGTGATCATTACTCGTGAGGCAGTCCTGTGAAATAAATTAACATCCCTGCTTATATGTAAAAATCAAAAAATTATCCAGAGTAAACTTATTCCCCGTGTGAACTGACCCCTTCCAGGAAATAAGATAACTCTTCCTGTACGCCGCAGTGATCGAAGATAAGATAGCGAATGCTATTTCCATAACAAAACTTTTTCGTCTCCGATTTAACGCCACAAAGATGTATAGTCCACACTTCTATTACAAAGTACTTGTAGATGAATTGAAAAAGTGAGTAATTTACTTATTTCTTAAATACCTTTACTCCTCTTCATAAAGTCAATGAAGAATATAAAAAAAATGATCAACTTATTTTCCGGAAAAAAAATTCTGGGTCTCCCTGAAAAAATATTAAACTGGGAAATCAGTTGACTCTTTTTACAAAAACTTACTTCCGGTGTCAACGTTTATTCTGGGTCTCCCGGGAAATAAGTTTGCCTTTGAAATATATATTCAGCTTGATTTAAAATAAAAAATTCCTTATAGAGATAAACCATGTTTACTACATGCAAGGTCAAATTCTTTCCAATAGTACTTTTTGTCAATCAATATGTCAGCAATACAACATATCAATACACATTATGTAAAATCCATCTGCTTTCTTTACTTGATAAATAATTTACTTTGTGAACTTGTGAATTGGGAATATATTTCATCCATTTAATGACACTTTATGTATGTGAAAAATACTTGATAGAATATTATGAAAGATTCAGTTATGTGGTTCTTTTACAAAATCTTTATAAAAATGACTCCGTGATGTTTTTTTTTTTAAAAATGATTAATTGATCAGTTACAACAGTCTTGGAATAGTGAGGTTTTTAGTACATATAGAATGTTTAAGGGATACCTTAAATTTCAAAAATATTTAGATACACATTTCGAACTCTACATCCATATTTAATTCAAAATGAACTCATGAAGTCTTATTGTTTCTAATTTCTATGCACTATCTCGAAAATCTACTTAGAGTTTATATCTTTTCCTCTGTAATCATTGGTTATGAGGATAAGACAGTTGAAATGAATGGGAAATGATATACATTTGAGTTTATGTAGCTAAATAAATTGATCGAGAAATCAGTTTACATTGTCCATTTGTATTATTTGGCTCCCTTTTGCCTTATTGTTCATAAAAGTTGGTTATTTCAAGAGTAAAATTCAATTTAACGTCTCTGTACCCGTTAACGATCTCAAAATAGTGAACCACCACAATATGATCGACACAACAGAAAAAGTACAAACTCTTGAAATTTCAATATTCTTACTTGGATTTTCAATTTTCATATTAAAATATGATTTTAATATCATAATTTCAAGTGCTTGATAAATCAAGAAATTAAAAAATAGATATTTCAAAACTTCAATCAAGTATCCTGTGATTTCAAACATAAATCAAGATAAAAATAATCAAAAGTACCCGCATTGGGCCACTATATTAATCGGAAACTTATACGCATTGCGCGTTGATAAACATTTTTCCTGATCAATATGTTTCTGGTTAGAAATGATCCTTTTAAAAAATCTTACTTTATTTACTAAATCATGTGAATTGATGCTCTTCCATTAATTATATATTTCCTAGATATGAAACTTTTTTTTTTTTCGTTTAGACAATTATTTTTATCATAGACGTATAAAATAGATAAACTTTACACTTACCAGTCGGGTTACTGAACTCCGCTTGAACAAAAACATTGTGTAGGGTAAAAGACCATTGTGCCACTGATGTTTCCTTGGCGATAATTTACAGCCCTACAACTTTGGGGTTCGTTGCAAGCACCTATGCAATCAAAACTCGAATCCCCGTTTTTACAAATTTTACAGCCATAACTCGGAATTAAGTCTGAACACATTTCTAGGTTGAGATTTTTGATAATTTTTGCCATCAATGGAGGGCGGTAGCCTTCCGCCATGTTAGTGATGTTGACAAGCACAAGAGCAATCAGGCCAATGTTTCGTCCCAACATTTTGTCTGGTGATATGATATCAAAATCAAGCTTGTCTTATATAGCTTATCTAAATCTGCTGAATCATTCATCTTGAATAGATGTCGAAGTTGACTACAAAACCTTGTATATTTTCTTACATAAAATGCTGACGACATTAGCTCTAAGTTTCTTTGGTTTTTAAATTCTTTTCTCGTCGACTAGCGACGAATCTGAGAGACATGTAATTCCTCCAATGACAGTTCTAGGAAAATAGTGCGTAGGTTTAAACATTGTTTGTTCCCCAAACACATACATGACTTTAAACCAGCGATATCGCTGATAAAACAAACATTTTCATTTTCTTCTATTCTAAATTAGATATATTTACCATCTTTTTATTATTCATTCATTATTGATTTTCAAAGGTTCTTTAACACCAACCGCTTTCAACTATGAGACAAAACATCGCTTCCCCCGAGAAGGAGCAGACGCCACTGACAGTAACTTGCGGACGAAAACTTAAAATTCATTCATTTTAAAAAATATAAATATCTTAATATATATTAAAACCCTCTCTCTTTCTCTCTCTCTCTATCTCAAACAATATTTATTGCTGGTTTTAAGAATGGACTTGTTTAACAGACAAGTAAACAATTCCCGTATTTCCATGTTGAGAAATTGTAATATATTGACATTGATTTAATAGAAATATTTTTGTTTCGCATTTTAAAAATACGATGAAAATAAAAAAAAAGCTTTTAATTTAATTACCTTGATGTTTTTAATACCGTCGCGAATCCGTACGTAAATATTGGAAACATTTTTTACAGAGATAAGATAAACATTGTCAATCTAGTATATGTGTATAAATCTCAGAAGGTGCATATGATCACCCTAAAAACATGTTTTTATTTATTGAATAATTTATTTTAATCAAGTAAGCATTTTAAAATCCAGCATTTTGTAGTTATTGTCAATATACGTGTAATATTTAGTTCAAATTAAAACTTGATTCATTCAAGCAGCGATACATAAAGATCGCCTGATTCACGACACTTGTCTCTCATGTCCATATTGTTTACAGCAAATGTCATACATTTTGATGGTTACATACTGATAACAAGATACTCGACCCGGATGTGAAACGAATTACTACGCCGTCTCGGCATGATGATAGGGCGGTCGAAGTTAGAAGATACAACCTGGGGGTAGGTGATTTCCCGAACATGTAAAGAAAAAAACCCATACCGGACAGGACGGATATTTCAGAAAGAACGTTTGAATGTAATTAGACATATTTCTAATTACACCCAAACGTTGTTTGTCCGGTATGGGCTTTTTCTATTACATGTTAGGGAAATCACCTATCCCCAGGTTGTGTCTTCTAACCTCTACCTGATTGGACTCGGGTAAATCGGGTAGATCAGGCGCGATAAATCGTATGACAAATATAGGAACAAACTGTTATATATATCAGAAGTCTATTACTCTAGAGGTATGCCACAGCTAATAGTACTATGAAACATGACATACGCCCGATACGGTCTTGTGATTAAAGAGAAGATAACTAGCATTCACGGCAACCAAGCTTTAATTTTTGGTGGTATAAGTGGCATGCTATCAGGGAGCAGTTATTAATGTTTAATTGATTTTATTGCGGCCTTTTGAGTCCGTAACACTAGATTTTATCTAGTGGACCACAGTTTCAAATTATGAAGTATTGAATAAAATGAAACACACAAATACAATATGTACATGTTATCTTTGCCCCGTTGTGGATGTGTCAACAGCTCAACCTGAACGTTCTTTCTCAAGTTCGAGACAAAGACTCCTAATTTATTATCAAACTAAAACTATATATACAAAATATGTAAAGGGTAGGAAAAGACACAATAGGTGATAATGGCGATGGTATCTGAAGTCGAGTAATTATAATTAAATGTGTATAATCCTATTACAAAGGAGGATCGTCAGATGTCAGCGACGGGTATTTACCTTTCGGCTCTGCTCTGACTAAAGTTAAATGCCTTACTTACCTAAGGGGAATTTAGTGAAAGGAAAAGAGAGGAAATAAAATACAAAGTGGCAATTAGCTGACAATAGATGAATGAACGTGTTGTATGATCAGAGCAGATTTTGTCTGTCATATTTCTATGGGATATCTCGAGCTGTTTATGTGTGTAGTAAAAGTATTGTTCTGAGACAGAATAGATCATCGACTGGATTGGGCCCAAAACACTACGTATCGCTTTGAGTCAGGATATCGCCAATTCCACTACAGAAGATCCTCCACCTCAACCCATCTACATACAACAACACATCCTCCACCTCAACCCATCTACATACAACAACACATCCTCCACACTTCAACCCATCTACATACAACAACACATCCTCCACCTCAACCCATCTACATACAACAACACATCCTCCACACCTCAACCCATCTACATACAACAACACATCCTCCACACCTCAAGCCACCTACATACAACAACACATCCTCCACCTCAACCCCTCTACATACAACAACACATCCTCCACACCTCAAGCCCTACATACAACACATCCTCCACCTCAACCCATCTACATACAACAACACATTCTCCACACCTCAAGCCATCTACATACAACAACACATCCTCCACACCTCAACCCATCTACATACAACAACACATCATCCACACCTCAAGCCATCTACATACAACAACACATCCTCCACACCTCAAGCCACCTACATACAACAACACATCCTCCACCTCAACCCATCTACATACAACAACACATCCTCCACACCTCAACCCATCTACATACAACAACACATCATCCACACCTCAAGCCACCTACATACAACAACACATCCTCCACCTCAACCCATCTACATACAACAACACATTCTCCACACCTCAAGCCATCTACATACAACAACACATCCTCCACACCTCAAGCCATCTACATACAACAACACATCCTCCACACCTCAACCCATCTACATACAACAACACATCCTCCACACCTCAAGCCATCTACATACAACAACACATCCTCCACACCTCAAGCCATCTACATACAACAACACATCATCCACACCTCAAGCCATCTACATACAACAACACATCCTCCACACCTCAAGCCACCTACATACAACAACACATCCTCCACACCTCAAGCCATCTACATACAACAACACATCCTCCACACCTCAAGCCACCTACATACAACAACACATCCTCCACACCTCAAGCCACCTACATACAACAACACATCCTCCACGCCTCAAGCCACCTACATACAACAACACAGCCTCCACACCTCAAGCCACCTACATACAACAACACATCCTCCACACCTCAAGCCACCTACATACAACAACACATCCTCCACACCTCAAGCCACCTACATACAACAACACATCCTCCACACCTCAATCCACCTACATACAACAACACAGCCTCCACACCTCAAGCCACCTACATACAACAACACATCCTCCACACCTCAAGCCATTTACATACAACAACACATCCTCCACCTCAACCCATCTACATACAACAACACATCCTCCACACCTCAAGCCACCTACATACAACAACACATCCTCCACACCTCAAGCCACCTACATACAACAACACATCCTCCACACCTCAACCCATCTACATACAACACATCCTCCACACCTGAAGCCACCTACATACAACAACACATCCTCCACACCTCAAGCCATCTACATACAACAACACATCCTCCACACCTCAAGCCACCTACATACAACAACACATCCTCCACACCTCAAGCCACCTACATACAACAACACATCCTCCACCTCAACCCATCTACATACAACAACACATCCTCCACCTCAACCCATCTACATACAACACATCCTCCACACCTCAAGCCACCTACATACAACAACACATCCTCCACACCTCAAGCCATCTACATACAACAACACATCCTCCACACCTCAAGCCACCTACATACAACAACACATCCTCCACACCTTAAGCCACCTACATACAACAACACATCCTTCACCTCAAGCCCCCTACACAAAGGTCACGAAAGCTCAAAGGTCGCAAAAGGTCATCCATCTTTCTTTTCCCCATAAAAATTTTGAAATTGACTTCCTAAAAGCCAGCACCATTTTAAACTATGACAGAAACTATAGAAGAATTTCTTCCAGTAATTTTTAAACGTCGAATGACTTGGGAAGTACTTACAAAAGAAAAAAATATAGATTTCCCTGGGAAGAAAAAGTAGATTGGCTAGAAATGATGAGATTAAGCGCAGGACACCGTGCTGTATTAGAAATCAATTGGCAAGAGGTCCATAAAGGAAATGATCATTCTTATAGGAGTAAAATAGATGAATGTAGAAAGTTAAATAAATTACGTAATACTGGTTTTGAGAATGACTATTTTCGTGCTGCACCTTTATATTTTGATATGTTATCGTGTTTTTATATGAAATATAGAGAAATTTTTTTTTTAAAGAAGAGCCGTTAGGTCTTTTTTAGATGCCGCTCATTATTCCGAGTTAATATATGTAATGCAGCCCATTTTTCCTAAATATACGAAGTCCAGTATTAACGCATGGTATATAGATTTTTTTAATAAGAATAGTGATTATAATATGATTTCTTAGAGTCATAAAATATACACCTCACTATATTTCGTACAAGATGAGTTAAAAAGCTGTACGGACGATAGAGTATTAAAATTTTATGATAGCGCGAAGACGGGCTTTTTCACTAATAATGTATAATGGGATGGACGTAGAACTAATTTGTTTTTAGCAAAAATTTATGTGAAAAAATTGAAATGAAATAGAAAAAAAATGATGATAAAAAATCATGTCTATCCTTTGAATACTAAAATCTTTTTATAGTAAGGGGGTAATCACAATGAAAAGTATTTACGATACTGTTTCAAATTTCGATCAAGTGATGAAGGAACTAAAAGAACAAGATTTGTGGGGACTAAAAGAAGGAGAAGATTTGATGAAAAAGAAGTGGAAAGAAGTGATGAATGAAGTTAAACAGGGTTATTTTGGAAGAATTTGAAGATTGTGCACAGTTTAGACATTTTTATAGATCTGTAAAGAGAAATGTGGACACATTCAGGGATTATAATAAGATGTTCGAACGGTTGAGGAAATTTATCATTAAGAAGATTGAAAACGAGTTCGAAAGAGTAGGTTCTATAAAATTTCAGATTGCACTCACGGCAGAATTTGAGAAAAATGAAGAAATGTCAGATATGACATTCTTTAGTAAGCAACGTGTGGTTCTATCACCTGAAACCATCGAAGAGGATCTTCAAGAAATGGTAACTAGTATGATGAACAATATCGAAAAAGTCAATCTTGCAGGATCTGGATGGAGATTTCACCGTTGTAAGATGTTATATTTAAATTTCGCTACTTATCAACCTTTCGCTGGGAGCTCATATATCCCATGGCCTAAAAAGCTTCAAAATACAAAATCTATCATCAAGATTAAAAATAAAGACAACAAATGTGTCGTCTACTCTATACTTTGTTCATTATATCACGAAGAACTTGAGTCTCATTGTGAACGAGTTAGTAAATATAAAAATTACATGGATAGACTTAATTTGGAAGGCGTTCCATTCCCCACACCAGTCTCTGAGATTTCAAGAACAGAAAAAACAAAACAATCTTTCGATCAACGTTTATGGTTGGGAGGAGGGTAGACTTGTTATATATCACGTTTCACAACAATCGGAGGCTACGAAAGAAGTCGATTTAATGTTAATAATGGATGGCGACCAGAAATGACATTATTGTTACGTTACTGAATTGACGAAACTAGTTCGCGGAGGAAGCATGAGAAAAAATCCTTTGTAGACGATGTCTCCATGCCTATTTCAGCGAGGAATGTTTAAAGAGACATAAATGTGATTGTCTAGGCGTGAATGACGCTCTTGTAGTTCCTCAGATGCGAAAAGCTGGAAATAATATGTGTAAGTTCAAAAATTTTCGATATAAAATGTGGGCACCATGCGTTATTTATGCGGATTTCGAAGTCATCATCAAGCCCTTCAACGAAAAGGCAGGTAAAAGAGCGCATCTAAATTCGATCCACGAAGGTTGTAGTTTTGGTTATCAAGTTGTATGGGAAAATTATAAGGAAGATCCTGTCATTTTTCGTGGAAAGGGAGCAATTCTCAGATTTTTAAAGACCTTACAAAAAGAGGAAGCTAGGATAAATGAAGTATTCGGTAGCAAGGTTTTCATGACATGGGAAAGTGAAGATAGTAAGAGATTTGAGGCAGCGACGGAATGTTAATTTGCAATAACAGAGAAAGATAAAGGTGAAAAAGTACGTGATCATTGTCATATCGCAGGAAAATATCGTAGAGCTGCTCACAAAAAGTGTAATTTAAAGCTGTTCATCAAAAAGAACGTGACCCAAATTCCAGTCATTTTTCATAACTTGAAGGGGTATGATGGGCATTTACTTATACAAGAGATTGCCAAGGTATCAGGAAATATAAGCTGTATTCCGATGAATGGTCAACAATTTATGTCGTTTACTCTCGGTCAATTACGATTTTTGGATAGTTACCAATTCATGGACATTTACTTGCCGAAGTTAGTAAAACATAACGACAAGTTTTCAAGTCTAGAGAAAGTATTCAAAGACAAATCAGAATTGCATAAGAGTTAAAGGTATTTATCTGTATGAATATATGGATACATTTGAAAGATTTGTAGAAACCAGTCTTCCACCCAATCTTTGACAAAAACATATTAGCAAAGAAAAGTACGAACACGCACAAAAACTTTGGAAAGAATTTAAATTGTAAGACTATGAGCGATTATCACGATTTATATCTCAAGATCGATGTTCTATTGTTAAGTGTTCGAGAATTTTCGAGCGATGAGTATAAAACACTACGGTTTGGATCCATGCCACTATTATACCGCACCTGGTTTATCGTGGGACGCGCTCTCGAAGATAACGAAAATCGAGTTAAAACTTTTAACCGATTTCGATCAACATCTTTTTCTCGAGAAAGGAATGCGAGGAGGAATTACCATGGTACCTAATCGCTATTCTAAAGCCAATAATCATTATTTAAAAGATTATGATCCCAAAATTCCTAGTAAATACATCATGTATTGCTAATTGTCTCATCCTCTACCTGTTATGAGGTCAGAATTACCTTAAAATATGCCAGTAAAAATCAAGAACACAGTAAAGTAAATTAAAAAATTTATAAACAATAACAAAACAAAAACTTAATCTATATGACAGTTGATAGTAATTAGAAATCACAACTCACTGTTCAATTCCAGTTCAGAGATCCACACAAATTCACAATAAATTCCAGTCTGAATGTAATATTAAAAGAATCCACTTGTACAATTTGTATGTAATCGTGATGTGCACTAATCTCACATAAATCCTAATATAAAAATATGGTCTGCTCTCCTATAACTTGGTCTCAAAAATAGTCTCAGGTGTTCTAAACTTAACTTATTATAAACTTGTTCTGCTTGTTCTCTCCCAAAGACCTAGTCATCCCTGTATATATACTTTAAAATACTTCTAGAAATCACTAGAGAGGGACAATTAAGAAAACGATCTTTCTTGAAGATTCGGGAAAACCCTATGGCTAAACATAGTTACATGATGACAGAGTTAGAATGTCCTTGAACAAACACACAAACAACTGATCTTCCAGAAAGGTCCAGATGCACTAAGTTCAACAAGTACAAATAATTGTAAACAAACACCTATTAACCCTCATAACATACCTTATAGAAATTTTGAATGGGTGGAGGACGTTAAAGACCCCATCAATCTACCAGAAGGTAAGGGATATATTTTAGAGGTGGACTTGAAATATCCTTGGTATTTACACGATTTACACAGCGATTATCCTTTAGCCCGTGAAAGCATCAAAGTCGACATCTAAGAACTTTCTGAATATCTAAAAAGAATTGTTGAAGCAGAGTGGTCTTAGAAACACCGGTCCAGAGAAACTTGTACCAAATTTATGGGATAAGGAGAAATACGTCGTTCACTATAAAACATTGGGATTATATGTGTCATTAAGATTGAAATTAGAAAAAGTTCATCAAGTGGTAAGTTTTGACGAAAAGCCGTGGATTGAGCCCTATATCAAATTAAACACCGAACTTTCTCAAGAGTAATGATGATAATATAGAAGAAGTTCATAAGTTGAACCAAAAACAAATAGAAAAATTAATGCCAACCCCGCTTTCGAACGAGTGAATATCATCAATGACGATCAGCCTTAGCTCATTTAAGAAAACTAAATGTTACTTTGGATAAACCCGTCTACGTTGGAATGTCCATTCTCGATTTGTCTAAGTATTATATTTACAACTGGTATTATAATTTCTTGAAGAAAAAATATGGCGATCGATGGGATGCTTAGTCCTCCATGGCACCTGGTCCCACCTCTTGGTTTCCAGAGGTCCGTGTTTGTCCATTTTTACCGGATTTGTATCTATGTCCTGGACATTCTATTGATTTATGCTTTGGTATATGAGATTTTTTGGGTGTCCGGGTAGCGCACTCGCTTTTCACCAATGCGACCCGGGTTCGATCCTCGGATTGGGCAGGGAAGTATGTGAAATGGTTACCAACCCGGATACGCTCCTGTCCTTCGGACTGAGACAGTAAAAACCGAGGTCCCGTGTGTCACAGTGAGTGTCGGCACGTTAAAGAACCCTCACTGCTCAATGGCCATAGGTGTCGAGCATAGGCCAAAATTTGAAGCCCTTCACCGGCATTGGTAACGTCTCCATATGAGTGAAAGATTCTTGAGTGGGACGTTAAACAACAATAAACAAACAAACAAAATGAGATTTTTTATATGTAAATTATTGTATACGGATACAGACAGTTTGGTGATTGAGGTAGAAACGGATGATGCATATCAAGACATGCTGGAACATGCGGAAGAATTTGATTTTTCTAATTTTCCAGACGATCATCAATGCTTTCAAGACATCCCGAAGGAGGAGCTTCGTGGGTTTAAATATTATAAACTTAATACCAAAGCTATAATGCTCAAGACGATCGTTTCTGTCAATTAGACTTCACCAGTTATCTCCAAAATGTATATGTTTTTTCTAAAGAGAAAGTGGTATCATACAAGGTCAAATAATAAATCTAAATGTATAGCCGAAATCTGTCTAAGAGTAACCACTTTAAAAAGATGACTATCTTAGCTTTAGAAAACTTTGGAATTTAAATGGTGTTATCAGTGCGAAATATTACTTTAGTATAAGAATATCAGTTGGTTCCGAAATACCAGGTACTAGGTTTAAAGATAAAAATAAGAAAGTCATAGGTATTTTCAAGTCTGAGTGAGGAGGCAAGGTGATTATTATGTTTATTTGTTTATTATTAGACAAAAGTCAAAAGAGGTGTGGTTAAGAAAGAGAGGGATTTTAAGGAAAATGAAAATGTACTTTATCGAGGAAATATGTTAGAAAAGACTATGCATTTATTACGATCGATGAAACAGGTGGTTAACGGTTTAGTGGTTAAGAAAGTCGCTTTATCGTCCAATGACACAAAAGTCTATATCAGAGAATATTATACGTTTTACGCGTAACCAATCGCAATCGACGTGTCCACAACGGCATGATATAACGTATTCACCAGATTTTTTTCTGAAGACATTGTTTTTAGTTTCATTAGAAAAAAGAATTAATTCATCGTAAACGGATCAGATTTTACAGACGTATTTTCCGTTGGTTTTTCAGGAGGAGTTGTTATTTTTTCTTAAACTAGTTTTTAAACTATTGAGAATAAAAACACCTCCTATTACTATTGCAGCAGGCATGAGCCATGGCCATTTATCGCTCGAAGATTTCGGATGAGAAGATTTATCTTCCTGTTCAACTTTTTTATCTTCAAGTTTTTTATATTTTCGTGTCTCAAGACTTTTTTTACCCGCTTCCACCCTTTTCGGGTTCTTCGTCATTAGAGGTATTTCTTTCTGAGTTTTGCTCAAATTTAAAAGGCGTATTAATTTTTTTTATTTGTCTAGCCGATGTTAAGGTAGCAGTGAGAGGAGCGAGATACATACCATATCGCAACAAAATTAAGAAATGGCGATGTCTAAAAAAGGATCATCGCCTAATTCTTTCATAAGTTCTGAGGGATTATCGACTCATAAATAAGATAATCCTGATACGTATAACGAAATGAGTGAATTTCCAAGGGCATTACTCATGAGGGAACCCAATTTTCTTTGATAAATTTTAATAAATTTTTCTATCTCTTTATCCGTTAATCCTTCGATGTTAGTTAGGCGTAACTCTTTTCCCAAAAATTGTTTAGATTGACCTCCAGTGACTAATTATTTTTCTAGATAATTTTTCCAGTTTTTCATAATGATTCACTTTCAATATGGTAAAAATGATTAATAACATTAATAAAGCGTTAAAAAGGCTAATATTAGTAAAAATGTGAGTAATATTCTTCTCATTTTAGTAATAAGTAAACATTACTGAAGTAATTATTGAATTTACTGAAGTAATTACTACATTTACTGAAGTAATTACTGACTTTTAACTCTATTAAACTTTATAACCATTTTGAAAAATGCCTAATTTGTATCCATTTTTCCTTGAATGTAGTGAGAAAGAACCCAATTCATATAGACGTCGACAATTAGAACTTTTAACTTTCGAAAAAGGTGGTGTTTTTGTTTATGATAACGATAAACCCTTTTATGTCACGGAAAACGGTAGATTTCCCATTCCAGAAAATTATAGCGACAATGCCAGAGAACAACTAAACAATCTAATCTAGAATAAAGACACCTATTTTGATAAGATGGAACGCGATATTAGACAATCTATAAACATATGGACCAATATTTAAAAAACGAGATCAATTGAGAATGATTGATCGATATATTTTACAATTAGAATGTAAAGTGATGAAGAGTGTGATTACTATAACTTTATTATTAAAATTATTAAAATCCAATGTTATTGTATATAAAGATTATGAGATTAAAAACATTGAGGGTACTTTCAACATCGATTATTTCACTAAATCTGATTTTCATGAAATATAGGTATTCTATTCAATAATTATTCGAAATCATTATTGAATAAATTTATAGTCTGTAGGAATAGTCATCATTAAAATAAGTTTCGTGTATTTATGTTGCGATAATAATTCTTCCATCTTTTCTCTCTCTTCCAAATCTTTAATCACGTTGTTTTCCTTCAAACATTCCATGAAAGAAAATTCGTCTTTTTGATTAAATATAACACCATTTAATCTGCGTTCTAACATCTTAACATACGGAGTTATATCTTTGCGAAAGTATCTATACGCTTTGAAGCGCGTGTCTACCGGAAAAAGCCAGAAAACTTAAGGCATCTAATTTCTTTTTCATCTGTCGGATCGCGGAACAATCATCGACGATATACAACGTTTCCGTTCCCTTAAACATATCGAAGTAATACCTTATAAACTCTTGTAATTTCTCTTCACCATCTTCGCCTATAGGATTAACCACTTTTATATTTTCATCCGCTGGTATCCATTCTCTTTTAAGATAAGCTTTATTCCAACGAAGAGTGGGGTTTTCCAATCGTAAATTTTCCACATTTAAATAGTAATATCCCTCAGTCACCCGCATATGGAGTTTATATTTCACAAATAATCCGATATGCCAGGGCGTGTACAACATATGAAGATTTCATATAACAGAGGTAAACTACTCACTGACAAATTATTGACGCAGGGATATTGAAAACCGCGTTTAATGTCAACGTTCCGCAAATTGTACGGTCTGTATAATACTCTTGTTTGCGATTACTCTGTTTCACTAGGTGAAATGTTGAGTTGCCTTTTCGTTGGCGGTTGTTGAGACGTCTGTAGCACTTATATCCCATAATGCATCATAACAATTTTTAGCCACATATGCGGCCTAATCCAACATGTCTGTATTGTTGCTAGTTTGTAGGAAGTATGCTGAAGAATATTTGCCTAAAGTTTCAAGGTCATCCGTCAAAGGTCAAGGTCACAGGTTAATTTGAAAATTTCAACTATAAATAGCTTAAAGTTGAAGATTTTTAGGAAATGATATATGATATATATATATATATAGTGAACCCGTTAGTGTTGAAGATTTGTATGGAATACCCGAAATAATATTTTTGCGAAATTTTATGGTCATCCGATCAAATGTCAAGATTACAGCTCAGACTGAAGATTTCAAATCAAAATAAATCAATGCATACACCCGTGAGTGCGCACATTTCTTTATAGCGATTGACTGTTTACACTTCTTGTGCAAGTTTAATATTCTTTGAAGTTCCATTTTAGAAAATGTTTTACAGGCACACGTATTGACCTTATGATATAAGGCTATAAAACACAGTCACACACACACACACACACACACACACACACACACACACACACACACACACACACACATATAGCTTGCCGGGAGGTTACCCGTCAGTAGTTATAGACAGCTCATTGGCATGCATTTTCAAATTTTTACCCCCGGGGTGCCACCACTGGCGTGTTGATGACGTCATAACAATCATGGCTTTCGATTGGTCAATTTGAAAATGCATGCCATGGAGCCCCATGTAATGACATACCAGAAGAGCGTCATACCGGAAGTGAGGTCGCACTGCCATGGTGACAGGTAGAAAACGCCAATCGTTCGACTTGATAGCGTGTCAGTGACCTGAAGCGGAAGGTAGTGCGAACGGTCATCTTGGATAATGAGCCAATTAGTGCCCTCGTTACAAGGGGTCGGAGTCACGAGAGGTCAGATACTAAAAATATAAATTCCAGTATATTTCCAGTTTTGAGAATTTTTAGAACCAAAAGTTTTGGTTTTTCGAGGTTTTGGGTGAGTGAGATGAGTAGATTAGGAGTAGTTTAGATCTCGAAAGTTGAAGAGAGTTTCTGAGAGTTAGGTTTCCCAGATTTGAGGTCTACAGTGAATGTATATCAATGTTGATCAGCCGGGTATTCCCCTGATTGCATGATTAAGTTGTAAGAAATGACCTCATTAACGTTTCTTGATCTAACTGAAGTTGTATTTGCACGCTAAGTATTGTAGGCAGTCTGTTGCCACTACTGTTACAATGATAAAATTATAGATTAATGACTTCTTAAGCTCATATTTCTAATAAAATGACAAGATCATTTCTGTAATCAACATGCTTATTATCCCTGCTAAAAATTCAAAAAGTATTTTCGCAGAGGATTAAGACATGTCCTTCTGGAAAATGTACAATAATTGATTGAAAGATGTTTATTTCATTCACCGTGTCTAGAGTCTCGACAAAGTATGAAACATCATTGTGCCGTCATCATACATCATAAGGCAGTAATGATGTTTTGGATACTTCGTACACATTGTTTAATACGGCTTCTGCGTACACCATGTGCCACTGAAATCAATGGATTGACTGTAGCTCTGCTCCATTTTGTAGTTGATGTTGACGAAATTATCGAGTACAATGGTCCACAAGCAGAAGTTCATTTGGTCCGTTTTAAGTCTAAACTACAGTTTTAATAGCGGAGTGAGTCACGTGACATTCCCATCACATTTATATTTAATAACTTTAGTACTTTGTAAATGTATGTCTCTCGATCAAGTCACGCACTCTACCGTAGATCTCCCAATATATAGGATCGTGTCGTAATGCTCTCATATCTTCTGTATATGTTTCTAATACACATAATCATTCTGTCGTAAAAATTTTAACTTGAAACATATGATACGCAATCCACATAAATTGCTCGGATGTTTTCACGGCATGTACATGAGTTTTCCAATCGGGACTATATCGCATCTCTGTGCAATAGAGAACAATAGATCATCCATATAGTCGCAATTATGATTCTCTCTGTGTGCACTCTGTGCATTCTTGTGATATGATGTACTAGAGAAGGACTATTTGTATATTTCCAATTTTCAGCGATTTTTGTTTAATCTATGTGAATTTTACCTCTAAACTCCTATGTAGCCAGAGTGATAATAAAGCTCAATTTGTAGCATTTTTCATAGGCATTCTGAAAATTATGCCACCCAAAAACACGTTGGTAAAAGCTGGGTTATAAGTGGCTTAACGTCTAATGCTTTTTTCATAAATTTCTGTTTTTTAAATTGTTTTTTATCCCAAAACACCAAATCTGATACACAATGGTTATTCAATAGGTCAATACTTATCATTTAAGATATTTAACAGACAGCCATTAATTTTATTGCAAACAGGGGCCTTAACTGAAGGATTAATTGAAGTTTTCCAGTTTTCAGCGATATTTGTTAATTTTCATGGTTTTTACCATTTTTTAAATAAAAACATTGTTTATTGTCTCCATACATATCATTAAGCTATGTGCCATACAATTATTACTCTAATTGGAAAAAAGACCCCAAAACTCTAAGTGGCCAGAATGCTAACAAAGCTCAATTTGTAGCATATTTGGTAGGCTTTCTGAAAAACATACCCTCTGCAAGAAAAAAATAAAAACCTTGATAAAAACATGGGTTATAAGTGGCTTATATTTTAGTACGTTTTTCACATATTTCTGTTTTAAAAAATGATTTTTTTACCCCAAAACACCAAATGCAATAAAATATGATGATTGTTAAATTGATCAATAATTATCATTTAAGATATCTACCATATAACCAGTACTTTCACTACAAACACAGGCCATAAATAAAGGATTTCTACGATCTATGGATTTCACCCCAAAACACCTAAACGCATCAACGCACAGAGTGCCATCATGTCTCATTTTCTTGCATGTTTTATAAGCTTTCAGCAAAAACATAACCTTCTAGTTAAATTTTCCGGGGGGTTGGGCAGACATATTATCAGCCAGGGGAATACTATATTTGTATGTGAATAATTTTAACGGATTTTTGAGTTCATTCTCTACGCAAAGTGACTACACATCCGAAAGACGAATATACTACGTGCGCTTATAATAACACCAAATGGATGTTGACCTGTCATTTGTAATTACACATCACCAGAAATGGAAAGTTATCTATATTTAGAAAATGAAATAGTTCACCACACTTTCAAAAGCGGCAAATTGTGATCGATGTGTATTCACAATTTTTGACCAATTCAATGCCAATAGAAAAATATAACTAAATAACAGAAATGAAATTTTATTTACAGCACATTATACATGATCTATTTTGAAGTCACAAATGTAACACAAAACATTAAACCTACTGAATTGTATCGCTGCAGTAATTACATAACAAAATACGTAGCCATTGCCTTTTGATTACATATAGGCATCGTTTTATTTATTTCAACGGTCAGTTTTGGTTTACCCAGTGAATTTACTTTGTTTTTTGCATATATGGATTTTAATCACACATTTTTTATGTATTTCATATATGTTGATGACCATTTTTCTATGTTGGACTTCTGCAGGCAATCTGGCAAACCTTTCATCATAATATCAACATAGGTAATATATTCAATATAAACAGGAAATGCATATATTATAAATACGCAAATGAAGTAGATTATAATGCATCGCATTTAAAGGTATATTGTCGCTGAAAATAGTTTTTTTACCATTGAAAACTGATGGGTATCGATGAAAAATATTAATATAGAAAATCTCAGATACCAAAGTATAAATCTTTAGAATGTCCAGGATATAGATACAAATCTGGTAAAAATAGACGACCAAACTGGCAAGAAACTGATTCTTGCCGAGTACCAATAGACCTTTTTCTAGTCTTGTGGAATATTTTGTACCCGGATCGCGTGACGTCCTCAGATGTTTACGGTTTCGTATTATCTACATTGACGACATTCAATGATTTATTGGTTCATGTCATTTGAGTTGGGGGGGGGGGGGCAGTTAATTACTCATTCTTGTTAAGTTGACATGTGCCATTTCTTTACTTTACTTTAGGCTTCTTCTCATATCTGGCTCTTTTCACTGTACGTAATACATATTTCATTAATGGGTGATACGTCTGTACCAATTGTGACGAGGATTCGTTCCTCACGTATTTCATTTCGACTTGACTGTGGACTCACGGCGGGTGTGGCAGGTCGACAGGGGATGTTTACTTCTCTATGGCACCTGATCCCACCAATGTTTTCCAGAGGTCCGTTTTTGTCCATTTTTGCCGTATTTGTATCTGTGTCCTAAACATCCTAAAGATTTATACTTTGGTATCTGAGATGTTTTATACTTAATAATTTTCATAAATTTCCGCATTTAGAACAAAACCAAAAATATTTTTACACTGGGCATCAATGTGAATTTACGTGGAACACGGATATCCTATGGTGCACAAAAATTTTTTCTCATTGCATGTGGATACTGAGCTAAAGGAATTATACTGAAAAGTATTACTTTGCAAATGCTTTGTATTATTATTCAAGATCTTAAAAAAAAAAACAAAGAAAAAAGTAGACAAAGTCAAAAAGAAATAACAACAAATAAAGAGAGAGAGAGAGAGAGAAGAAAAAAATAAGAAAAGAAAAAGACACTACCTCCAACACAAAATATTCATAAAGTAGAGTAAAGATGATGAAAATATATTTGCATACGTCATTTGTAGGTTATGGATGGAGATGGTTTTACAAACGTATTGATAAGCAGAAACAAACACACGATTCACTCTTAATTTACATTTCACACACCAGATTTTGCACAAAATATATGTATATTGATATATCGATATGATAATTCATTATTGAACGTATGATTATTTTACAATTATTTTTGGATAAAATGGACAGTTTAAATATTGTAAATCCGCTTTTATTTACGAGAATTTTATTTACACGTAATTTTGCGAAAGCTCTCACTCGCGAAAATACAATTGTCGCGTAATGAGGTATGATAATTTGACGGAATTGGCATTCAAAATCGCGAAAATATCTCGCAAATAAATTTACAACTTGTGTATTGCGAAAATAGAATCCCGCGAAAATTTTCGGATTTACAGTAACTGGCATTTCAATATGGACATCATGACATCATTCATTTGATATCTTTGGTATCCCCACCTGCACCACTAAATGTGGTATGCAATAATTTTTTTTTTATTTTAATTTTATTGTGGTATTTTGGCCAGGATTTTACATCAATCTCTACAACTCCACCTGGCTAGGGAGTATGAGGACTTCATATGTATAACTGACCAAATACGAGAGAGAGAGAGAGAGAGAGAGAGAGAGAGAGAGAGAGAGAGAGAGAGAGAGAGAGAGAGAGAGAGAGAGAGAAGAAGAGAAATAAACAAAAAAATGAAAGAAATAACACAAAGATCCCTTGAAATACAATGTATAACTAAAAAAAACAGAAAAGACCACATTTTATATGCAGATCCACACACACATACACACACAATCTGATAGAGATGAGGTGTAGGGGTGTCAGCTAACAGGGAAAGGGATTGTTAGTTTGGTGGTCTTATTTTTCTTTTCTAAATTCCAAGGTACTTATTTATACTAGATATTTTGGTTATATATTTATTTATTATATAATAAATAGTATGCATTTCTAGACTAATCTTTTAAATAGTTCAATATCTATTGGAGATTTAGTTTTTAATGATTCTATTTTTATCATATTTATAATAGCTGCTTTGGCTTGGTTGCTAGATAATTCTTTTTGTTTATTTTTTGTAAAGTATATATATTTTTTTCAATGTAAAAATAATTAGATTTAGTGTTTCATAGTTTTGTGACTTTTCAATAATTCCAAATATCATGTCTAGTTCTGTATATGTTATATTCAAATTCAAAGATCTATTAATCCATAATGTTATTTCTAAAATCAGCTGCTTTGTTTTGGGACAATTCCAGAATAAATGCTTTATTGTTACAGAAGTCACATAGATTGTTGTCTGTTACATTTATTTTTTGGAGATATTTATTTGTGGCTAAAATGTAATGATTAATTTTGTATTGTAGCCATTGTATATTAGGATTTTTTGTTATATTAAATGGTAAATAATATATTCTTTTCCAATCTAGGTTATTTTCATTGACTTCATTTTCCCATTTTAATTGGCTTTTAATGGTATTCGGTTTTGTTTTAACAAGAATATTATATATAGGTTTAGTACCTTTTGTACAGGGCATGATCACAGATAAATTGAATGGTAGTTCTGGTCCTATGGTAATATTGTTAGTCAATTTCTTTTTTTCAAAAAGCAATTTTATATTTTTTATATTATTTCTTATACCAAGGTATTCAATAAAGTTGGGTTTAAAACCATATTTTACATAAAAATCATCATATGATAATATAGTTAAAATGTTGTTTTCTAGTTTAACAATATCTTTTACAAAAATAATTCCTTTTTCTATCCACTGTTTAAAGGCAATAGGTTTGTTACCAATTTGAATTAAATCTGAATACCATAACGGATATTTAATAAAATCTATAAGAGTATATTTGTGACATTGTTGATTAAGAGAGATAAAAGATAACATCACATCTTTCCAAAACTTATTTTTTGTTTTTTTAATAATAGATAATATAAATTCATTTCCATAATTTATAATTTGATTTATTGAACTGTTTGTTTCACTTAAAAAGATATTTTTCCATTTTTTGTCTGCTAACATTCTTTTTACCCATGTAATTTTTAATGTTGAAGCAAAGTGTTTTATATGTATCATATTTAATCCTCCCTCTGAGTATTGTTTAATCATAATTTCTCTTTTTATTCTATCAGTAGGACCATCCCATATGTAGTTAAAAAATAAAGTATTTAATTTTTTGAAAAAATCATCTGTTGGGTTAGGCAGAGATTGAAATAGGTGTGTGAACTTAGGCAGCATCAGAGATTTTATGAGTGTGATTTTACCAATAGGTGTTATAAAACGTTGCTGCCACTGTTTTATCATTTGTTCGATTTCTTTAAAACTATTTATAAAATTTGTTGTTGTCATATTCTCCAAATTAACATCAAATTTAATCCCTAATAAATCAAATTTTGTTTTATTCCAAGACAGTCTTTCACATATTAAATATTTGTCTTGACTTAATATTTTTGAACCAATCCAAATTACATGTGATTTTTCAAGATTTATTTTTAAACCTGAAATTTTTCCAAAACATTTAATTTCGTCTAGTGTAGATGTTAAGGAATTCTTCGAACCATCAAGAAAAATTGTTGTATCATCTGCAAATTGGCTAAGAATGTATTCAGTGTCTTTAATTTTTATACCTGTAATTTTGTTATTGTTTCTAAGTTTTAAGGACAAAATTTCTGCACACAAAAGAAATAAATAGCTTGATACTGGGTCACCTTGTCGGCATCCTCTAGATATATTAATGGGTTTCGACAGATTACCTCCCATATTAATATTTGAAAATATATTATTTGTGAATGTTTTTATCCACTGTATTATTGAATTATTGAAATCAAAAAACTTTTATTATAAAATTCCAAGATATTGAATCAAAAGCCTTCTCAAAATCAATTAAAAATATCATTCCTGGTAAATTGTTCTGTTCAGTATAACTCATAATATCATAAACTGTTCTAATATTTTCTCCAAAAAATCTACCTTAAAGAAAACCTGTTTGGTCTTCATTGATTATGTTATTTAATACTAATTTAATTCTCTGTGCTATACATCCAGATGCAATTTTGTAAATTATATTTAAAAGTGTTATGGGGTGCCAGTTTTTTAAAATTTGTTTTGATTTATTTCCTTTTGGAATGCATGTTATAATGCCTTGTCTTTGAGTAATTGACATATTCATTTTATTATAACCTTCATTGATAGAACGAATAAAAAAATCACTAATATCAGACCAAAACATTTTAAAGAACTCAACAGTATAACCATCAGAACCAGGACTTTTGTTATTTTTCATTTTTTTAAGAACATTTAATGCTTTTAGTTTAGTTATCTCTCCTTGTACTTTAAGATTATCCTCATCTGATACTTTTTTTATATTACAATTACTAAACATTTCTTCTAAATCAAAATGTTCTTGTTGTTCACCATTATTACTTGTAAACAGATTTTTATAGAATATTTCAACTTCCTTTAAAATGTTATCTTGATCAGAAATTGTTTCTCCATTGTCTTTTTCCAGTCTGTATATTATTTTTGAAGAAAAATGTTTACTTTCAAGTGATAAGAAGTATTTTGTAGGTTTTTCCCCTTCTTCTGACCATTGGAGTTTAGATCTTAAAATAATACCTTTCAATTTTTCTTTTCGTATATTTTCTAACTGTAATTTTAAATTTTCTAAATCATCAAAATTGGTAGACCTACAAGTTAGACTTGACTCTAATTTGTCTATTTGTTTTATAAGCTGTTTTTCCAATGTATTGCGTTGTTTTACTATAAAAGATGAATAAGATATACTTTTTCCACGTATTTCGGTTAGTAAAGTTTCCAAAAAAAGTTGGTCATTTATTGAGAATTGTATTTGTGAGTTATCAATATCATTTATTCTATCCAGGTTATATATTGGTAATGCATATTGTTTTTTTGTTTCCAAGATAATTTTTTTAACTAATTCAACATAGGTATGGTCATTTAAAAGTGAATTATTAAATTTCCATAGTGCTTTTCCTTGTTTAAAAGTGTTTAGTTTTATATTAATTGTGATTATGGAATGATCAGATCGATAACTAGGTAAGATAGTACATTTTTTAACATTTGAAATTATATTTTCACTTATTAGGAAAAAATCTAGCCTGGCTTGTTTTTATTGGATTTTTTTTTCTCCATGTATATCTTTGAATATTTGGGTTTAATTCTCTAAAGGGGTCTGATAGGTTATTATTTTCCATGATGTCTAGTACTATTTTTCTTGCTCGTGGATTATTTATATGTTTGTAATTATGTGTATCTTTTTGGTATCTAAAACTAAATTAAAATCACCAAAAATTAGTACTTTATTGTTACCTATTTCATGTATCTTGCTTTCTATGTGTTTATAAAAGTTTGGTGAGTCTGTGTTTGGGCCATATAAATTAACTAAAGTTAATCTAGTATTCTGTTCTATGGCTATATCTATAATACAATAGTTACCCTGATTATCATTATATTTATTATTAATTTCATATTCAAAAATATTCATAAAAAGAAAGGCTACACCACGTGAATTTGATGAAAAGGAGCTGAAAATACATTTATTTCCGCATTCTAAAGTAATACTTGACTCTTGTTCCCTTGTAAAGTGGGTATACTGCAAGGCATATATATTAAAATTTTTGTCTTTTAGGTAATGAAAAACATCATGTCTTTTTTCTTTGTTTTGCAAACCTTGACAATTAACTGATAATATACGTATATTGTTTGTGTCATCCATTGTTAAGATTTACATCATACATATATGTTTGAATATATATTTGAAACTTTATGTCATTGGTGGGTTTACAAATGTTTACTAATATGTTTGTTTTAGTAAAGCATAGAAAAAAGACATTATGGTCTTTATTTATGTTATCATTGTGTACATGTATGTTTACAATTCTATATGGGATTCTTGCCATAAAGACAGAGGGTAGAGAAGATATAGTGTACATGAAAGAGGAAAGTTTGGCTTTATAGAAGAAGTGAAGAAGTTGAATACAAAACAACAAAAAAGAATTCATAAATCAATGTGGCATACGTACCATGTTACATGTCCACAAATCTCATATCATCAAGTTACACTTAAATAATTTAATTCAATAATTGTTTCTGTTTAAAAAAGGCAACGGATATTTATTTGTTCCATTATAAATAAGTTCAACAATGTGTCATTTTAGAAATGTATGTGTATAGCATTCATAATCATGATTTCTCTAACACTGAGTGACTGACAGTGACATCAGTCAGTATTGAAAACATGTGAGTGAATGCATGAGGCTATTGATTATTAAATGATTATCGTTTAAGAAAACTGAAAGAATTTCATTTAAGACGTGTTTAGAGCGATAAAAGAATATCAAAAGACATGATATATAAACTGTTTTGTAAGTTTTACAGGATAAATTAAGATTTACCTTTTCAATACGTAAACTAATCCTTTAGCGTTTCACAAGTGTAAATCGGAAGTCGTAGGTAGGCTATATGATTAAGGTTCAATAACGAATTAGAAATCATAATTTTTTTCACATAATTTGCGTAAAGATTTTTAACGTGGGCCTTTGTTTCGACCTGTGTTATCGAATATTGCTGAATTGCAATGTAAATTTTGCTGTTTTCAGACTATGGCAAATTCTTGAATAAATGCACAACTATACAATTGATACGCGCTTCTTATACCTTATTGTACTAACAACATTTATTTGAAAAGAAATGTTGTAAAATATTATATTGGTGTTATTTTGTTTCTAGTTAAAAGGCAAAAACTAAGAATTGTACATATATCAGAATTACAAAAGACTGGTAATTCAACCGTGTTGCTGTGCATAAGTGTGTCTCCAAACAGAACTCAAAGGTTCGGCTATATCGCTTGCCACATACTTAATTGAAGTACAATTGCGTGAACGTACATGTCCTTCTATTATTCAGTATTGAATTTTGTCTTCAATAATGATTGCGGCGATTAGTGTTTGTCTTTATCTTATTATAATACAATGTATAATGTTCACGTCACCTACAGCCACATGCCGTAACTCTCGCTTCTGATATTAGTTTCAGGATGTAACCATCGTTTATAATCCATATTGTCAGCTGTGAACCATAGACAATCGGCGTACAGCATGCTTTACTTACTTCGTTGTTTACAAAGTTAGTAGACACGTGATGATAATTCTTCAAGAAAGAGTAGGTTGTTGCGTTAAGGTAACTGTCAATAAAAATATCTGGACACCGACCTGTACAATAGTTGGCGGCATAGTACAAGGGTTCATAGATAAAATTTGTCATCCCCAATATTCCAAAGTTAATATCCCATGGTTGTACTCTACAAATGTCCTCTGACTCCGCAGTAAGGATAGATGTTTCTGTGCGGTTTAATCGACTCTCTGCAACGCCGCGAAAAGAGGAGCGCCGATTTCTTGGATGTAAGTTACGATGTAAAACCTGAACATCTATATTTTGAAAAACAGATAACATCGGTTTCAAAAAGATCGAACGAGTAAATTCACGATTTAAAATTCTGGCTTCGAGTTGGACAGTCTGGCTAGGAAACTGGCTTAAAATAAGGTCAGTAACATCAGCAATATATCCCTCGTCTGAGAAATTCGTGAATATGGCCACTGAAAAAAAATTATATGTCTTAAGTCGAAAGTTCTGACCGAATTCATGAGCTTTAATGATGTTATATAAATTTATAAAATTCAGAATAAGAATGTCAAAATGTTAGATTAATAATAATAATAATAATAATAATAATAATGAAATTTAGTCACGTGTTTTAGATACTACTATGACAATCACATCACAGAGCATTTACTAGACCAGAAGTCACTAAAATTACTCAATACTCAAGTTCAACTTTTATTTCATTATTTTGACTATAAAGTCGTTTGTAAAACTTCCAAATTTTAGTGAATAGGAAACATAGTATTTTATCATTCACATAAAAACGTTTCACATTAAAATTCTGATTATCCTGTAAAATGTATAAATACGTTTAGTAAGGTACTCAAAATTTTAGCACGTACTCAAATATTGTTTCAATATTTCTGAAGTTTTCTTCAAATAAGCAATATTTTTTGCCGTAATTTACATATGCCATAAATATACAAACATGTCCAGTTACAGAAAAGAGTTTGAGTGTTTTGCCTTAAAATCATAAAAAAGTGATTTGGAGTTGATTACTGTAATTTAAATCTGCTACTGATAACACAGTTCAAAGCTTAATGCTCGTATGTAATCAAAGGTGAAACTAAATTAATATTGTAACTTACATAGTCTTTGTTTGAACTAATATGGAATATACACTGTCAGTAAATTCCTGACGGTGTATATCCCATATTAGGTCGAACAAAGACTTTGTAAATATTATATCTGTACGACTGTCCTTTTTGTAAGGTTTCCTAACATTTTAAAATGGTGTATCATAAATATACAGTAATGTATAAAAGCAAATGAGTATCTCAGCAACACACACACACACACACACACACACACACACACACACACACACACACACACACACACACACACACACACTGTGTATCAATTGTTGTTTATAATCTTATCAATTATATTATATATCATATATTTCATTAGACGTCTATGTCGGTTAAAACATTTACCGTCAGTCAGAAGTCCCATGACAAGACAGGCATGTGAAAGGAGCCTCACTTTAATGGGACTAATTCATGTACCACGTGATAACCGATAACGTTTTTGCAGTACTAGTATCTCCAATAGTGATGGGACGTAACTCCACGTAATTTTCCCGCTGAAAAGACGTTACCGCGGGATATTGTTTGCTAGCGTCACAAAATAGTACCGCAAAAACGTTATGGGGTATCACATGGTACATGAATTTGTCCCATTATATAAATTCACAGCAGAGGCAAATGCTTTACGTCGTTGGCCTGTGATAAGCGGCGTCTAAATGGGGACGTAAAAATATTACAACAAAGCCGTTAATCATTAGATTAATATTGTCAATATAAAAAATATAAAAAAAAAACAGAAAAAACACCCAAATTTCACAAATTTTCGGCCACTTGGCCTTTATCAAGTCTTTCACTTGATTAAGGCCAAGTGGCCGAACATTTGTGAAATTTGAGTGTTTTTCTGTTTTTTTTTGCATACTGATGCTTCCATTTGGAGGACATTAAATTTTATTAATAAAATTAACTATGGCAAATTAAAGAATTACTAGTTCAAAACACATCTAGATTATAACGGTCATGTTACTTATTTTGTTAAATCAAACTTTTTTGCAATAACAGGTCAGAAACCTGTCAACATTGCATATGCAACAATCGTATGATCCGTGCACGTGTTTGTCATGATCGCTGACTTATGACATTTTTGGATAAATGACACGACGAAAACATATGGAACATGTATATGGCTAATTTGCTAGAATTTTACGAGAAATATGACTAATACAAAATAAAACAATTTTTACAATAGTGCGGGTGTTCAACGGCTGTTCAGAAGTTTACAGGTTAAAAATATCTTAATAATCTGACAATTCGATACTTCTGTGTGAAATGAGCAGCATCAATTTAGAATATTAAAATAGTGATGTTGAGTGAAATGCTCTTTTTCTATCAACAAAACCACTGTATTATAGCCCATATATCCAAAGGATCACACATAGAAACAACAATAATATTTATGCTTCCGAAAGAAAACTTTATGGACAGGTATATGGTGAACTTTTACCTGATAGATTTATACTAGAGGTGATCCGAATTCTAACATCTCTTCCTATTATTCTATTGAAAACTATTTCCGCCTTGCTGATCTGTGACTGGTTAAAACTCCTCGACATATTGAAGATAAGTGTATGCCCAGTCCCAACTAAATAGAAAATGTAAATATATATATATAAAAGAACCATAGAATAGTGAACTATTATTGCTATTTTTTTTTAATGTATTTGCAATACTTGTGAATAAAGCAAAGACTACATTTAATGCTTGGTTAATCTTTCGAATCTCAGATTGTTTCCGATGGAAGCGTGCAACCTCCGTGGTCCAGTGGTTAGAGTATCGCGCTTTGAACCATGAAATCTCTTACTTCGAGTCAGCGCAGGTTCGAACCCCAAGCTATGTTTGTCAGAAAGTTTGACAGTTTAATTACGGAAGGACGGTGGGTTAGTCTCTTCCTCGGTTAATTGTAACCGGGTTCTCTCCTCCACAATTAAAACTGGTTACCACCATATTACTGAAAAATTGTTGAGTGTGACTTTAAACACTTTTAATTATTTTTTGAATTCGAGGGAATTAGCGTAGCTTATATAAACCAGATTACTAACAAAGTTCATATTGCTGTAACGGTTGTATTCTCTGAAAAATATTATTCTCATATCAAAATAAAAAACATAAATATGATTCTAGCTAATATGCGTGTTATGTTTAAAACAACAAGTGTGCGTTGTGTGATGGTTTTCCTAGCTAATATTGTTACATTTTTTTTTTACATTAATTGACTTTATATAATGTTTGGACGAACAATGCCTACGAAAAGGATTTAAACTTGAATTATTATGAAAATAATATTATGCAATGTAGTTCCGTTTGGATGCCTGCTTCAGACAATAATCATGTCTTGTTAAAACTTTTCACAATTTGATTAAATCCCCGAAAAAAGGGAGAAGATAATACTATTGACAAAATCTTACCAGCACTTGGGTATATAATCCGAACAGTTGGTGTATCATTTTCGGCAATTTTAAGATTCGCTTTATCTTCATCATCCAAATTATCTATCAACGAGAAGGTATTTCTCACATATTTCGTAACTGAAATACGAGAATTTGTGCCCAGTTGATTCTCATCATCGATGAGATCAAAACGTTTTAAAAGTTCCCTTTTCATTTCTCTTATTCTGGCAGCTCGAATGTTTTCGTTATTGTATAGTGGTGTGTTCCCCTGGGTCACTTCCACTGGGAAACAAAATACGCAACTAACGACATTCAACAGGCAAAAAGCTGTTATCAAAAGATCCTTTCTTTGATGATAAACAATTCGAGGTATTCCTAAGTTTAACATATTTATCGTGAAAAGTTGAATAAAACAATGCTGGATATCCCGTAATCGTACTGATATAATATTTGGCATATGCATACACACACAGATATATATATATATATATATATATATATATATATATATATATATATATATATATATATATATATATATATATATATATATATATATATATATATATATACATATAGCTTGTTGCACTTGCACATTCGATTTGTAACATTTAATTAAATAGGGGCACATTGAGGGTTCTCTGCCTCAACTAAAAGGTACCTGACACGTCATTAACGGTAGATATATAAAATTCTATAACAGGTTATTTTTAGAGAGTAGTTATTGTATCTACTCCTGCTTTAGTATATATAAGTAAAAGGTATTTTTTATATTCTCTAAAATATACTGGGTTACCCAACCCAACCCGTAGTACTGAAATTAATAACACGTGTTTATAAACACAAGAACTGCACCGAGGTTATCTAAAACATTGGTATTTTAGAAATAAGTGGGTCAGATGTATGAAAATATATTAATCAATCGTAGTTTAAATAAAAGTCATTCACAATTTTCAAACGTATTGCACTGTCAATTGTTCCAGCCAAAATCGTGAAGGAATATACTATAACACATTATTCGCAGGTTAATAATAGATCAGTTGATTCCGTATGTATCTTAAAGATACCATGCGTTTAAAGATGAAACAATTTACCCAAGAGGGCCTATATCACTCACATGGACCTAACGAGTTCGTCTATATCCAATTGTTTTTATTTCATTAGTACACCCAGTTCTCTTTTCACAAAAAATAAATTTAAAATGTACTCTTAACCTGAATATGTAATTTGTTTCACTTAACAAGAAGTCAAAGTGACAGAGTTGTAAGATGTGGTCAATGTAGCTCTGACATTCAAATGTTTTTCAATGGACACATTGTGAAATAAGATAAAGTTTCAACATTCCATTACTGTCGGTTCTTTATTCAAGACTTTTACTACCTTAAGGTACAGATAATTATTATCTATGTCTAATCGGAAATCCAGGTCTATTAAAATATGATAAATTGTATACAAAAAGGCATCAACATGAGGAACAATTGCAAATCCCAAACGGTAAAACGAGTCAGCATCCCCTCTTAACATATTCAGTGAAATGGTCAAACTGTGTGAAAATGTAATCAGTTACTGTAAGATCTGATTGATGAAAGGGGTCACTGAATGTGGTCGCGCTCCAGAATACTATATAATATTCCCGAGAGTGAGACTTCTTATTGTCTTATTGTTTATTTAACTGGATGCCCGTATCGACCATAAAACTTTCTTAGTGGCGATTTCAAATGTTCAACATCGTATTCCTGTACGTGTAGTTTATTGGCTAGTCGTTTGGGTAGTTATCCTAAATGAATACAAAGGAAACTTTCATTCTAGGCTATGCTTATAGAATTATTGATACAATTAATTAACAGTTATCAATTATCTAAATAATAATAAATTATTAACAATAAATTATCACCGTCATTTAATATCATATATTTTATCAAGTAAGAAGAATGACTTCAGAATGCCTTGTATAAACATGGAAACCGCAGATATAAATATTTTGTGTTCATGGTTTTTGCAGGACAAGTTTTCCAGCAGACGGTCGGCATTCGAATGGGTACCAATTCTGTCCCTCTTTTTGTATTCGCATGACGCGGAATTTACAGTCTCTGCTTTTACGGGAAAGAATGGCGGATCGAGATGAATTGTCGTCCCCATAGGTGGCAACAAATAAAAAAAGTCTATGAAATATCTTCCGGTACTCACTTAGACGCCTGAAGGTTAAATATTTTGTTCGTTATTCTGGTCGTTTTGAACTGCTTCAATGCCGTCAAGTTGGTGTTGCGTTTCACGTTATAGTAATACAAGAGGGCATATTTTCAATCAGAAACGTAGAAAGCAATGGATATTGGCCATTAAGCGTGAGGAGAAATAAACGTCAACGGTGCATAGTGTTGTGTGTACTGTACATAGTGTTGTGTGTACTGTACATAGTGTTGTGTGTACTGTACATAGTGTTGTGTGTACTGTATATAGTGTTGTGTGTACTGTACATAGTGCTGTGTATACGGCACATAGTGCTGTGTGTACTGTACATAGTGTTGTGTGTACTGTACAAAGTGTTGTGTGTACTGTACATAGTGTTGTCTGTACTGTACATAGTGTTGTGTGTACTGTACATAGTGTTGTCTGTACTGTACATAGTGTTGTGTGTACTGTACATAGTGTTGTGTGTACTGTACATAGTGTTATGTGTACTGTACAAAGTGTTGTGTGTACTGTACATAGTGTTGTGTGTACTGTACATAGTGCTGTGTATACGGCACATAGTGTTATGTATACGGTACATAGTGTTGTATGTACGGTACACTTTACAACAGATATTTATATCGTAGAAACGAATCACGTACATTTATGTGTTTTGTTATTTTTTATTTGCTATATTCTTCATCCGATTGTTACAGTTCAGATGCATCCATTAATCACCCTCGAAAATAAAATATGTACAGGTAAAGCGGTCTTTTCTTTGTGGTTTCTCTTTTCAGCAGATATTCAACATTAGATATACAGTCATCTGGTCTGGACGTATGGGGTACGTTAAGCAACCTTTACAAGTATTTAGTAGTCTCACCAAATTTTAGTATATTTTTGTATATTTAAACAAAACCTTCCAGGTATGCATTAAATTGAACATATTTTTGCATTCTGTGTTAAAATAATTAAAACTATTTTATATAAATCCATATACATTAGTGAATATTCGTGAAATAAGATAGATAATAGTAGATAATTACTAAATGCTTATACACCTGTAGGTGTATCAGTGCCGTATACAGATTCAAGTGACAGATCCGAGATAGTGATCTTAAAGTTAAGCGAGTGAACATATTAACGTCTAAATAATGTATGGATCTGATAGTCCTTTCCATATTCAGAAAGTAAACACAAACCATAGGCTTAAACATCTCGTTTTCTGTCACATGTGTATATTTAAAATTAAACCCACTCCCCGAGCAGTTAGACAGTGAAATCCGATACTTTTCTAGACATTGGCTCTAATTATATCAAAGGAAATAACCAGTAAACGTTCTGTTGGTTGATTATGACTTTTAAACTCTTAGTACATTACTTCATTGTGTACAAATATAAAAATGTCATTGAAAGATTGATACATGTACAATATATACTAATCAGACACCTGACCTACGTTACATTTAAAATATCAGCTTCGTTTTCCCTACACTTTTTCAACCAACCAATTTCTGGGGATATATATATATATATATATATATATATATATATATATATATATATATATATATATATATATATATATATATATATGTGAGATATATGACACAGTGACACTCACAACGAGAGGGTTTGAAGGTAATACATTAACATGTACAAATAAGATGGAAATACAAGCTGTAATGTAATGAAAAATACTGTTACTATCATTTTTACTTAGCAATAATATAGGTTCAGTTGTTCAGAAACAAAAACTATGTATGTAAATTCAACACAGCATCTTACTGCATGCAGTTTATGAGAGTTTGAATTAAAAGATGTTATGTAAAAATAGACAAAAAACCAATTCGAAAAGATGTGCTTCACCTAGCGTGTTTGAGTGGACGTTACGGTAGCCATTATTGAAGCAGGAAAGATCAACGGAAAGTCTGGAATCTGAACATGTAGAATACTTAGAAGTTACTAATGAAATTGAATTAGAATAAGAGAAACCCCTGTTGAATCAGATGAAAATCATGGAGCATCTAACCATGTGGCACCATCAATAGTATACACAGGTACACAAACATTATCACTACCACTTTTTTGCGGATAATTTGGAAAATAATCCAGATGCAATGTAATTCATACCCGTCTGGAAATATGTGATAGGTTTTTATTTGTTTTTAGAACTCTTGGTCCAGTTGTGTACCATTTAAATTATGTTCATGGTAATGCTACGAAAAATATAAGTGTATTAGATCAATGTTTTCTCACACTGGTCAAATTAAGACAGCACAAGACAAGACTATTTCTGAACTGTCAACTGTGAACCTGGTCTATCCAGTTTGAGATTTGTTCTTCATGATGAATTGTATATCTGATTTAATGTATTCTAATGGACTTTAAGTTTCTATTATCCATTGGTACAAAAAAACTAAATAATATTAAAACTTCTCAGATACCAAAGTATAAGTCTTTAGGATGTCCAGGACCGGTCACACCCGCCGTGAGTCCACAGCCAAGTCCAAATGAAATACGTGAGGAACGAACCCCCGTCACACCTGGCACAGACGTCTCAACAACCGCCATCGAAAAGGAAAAGGCAACTCAACATTCCATCCAACGAAACAGAGCAATCGAAAACAAGACCGCCATGCCGACCGTAAAATTTGCGGAACGTTGACATAAAAAGCGGTTTTCGATATCCCTGTTTCAATAATTTGTCAGTGAGTAGTTTACCTCTGTATATGAAATGTTAATATGATGACCACGCCGTGGCATATCGGATCATTTGTGAGGTATAAACTCCATATGCGGGTGACTGTGGGATATTACTAATTGAATGTGGAAAATTTACGTTTTGAAAGCCGAAATCGTCGCCTTTGTCGTATATCTTAGTTGCCAATTTCCCGTCTGTGTCTATAGTAAGCAAAATTAAGTATGAAGCGTGTGTGCTTGATTCTGTTGTATCTTTAATTTCTAGTTCGCTGGGACATACCGCATTGACATATGTATGAAAATTGTCATCTTTGGGATAAAACGTCGTCGATATATCTAAATGTGAAATTAAAGGACACCGCTAGCTTTTTCTTCTTTTGATTCAGCAGTTTCTGAATGAAGTCTGCTTCTTATGAATGAAGGAACAGGTCGGCCAATAAAGGGGCACAATTGGTTCCCATAGGAATGCCCACAGTCATCATTGATATATAACTCGGATTCCAGAATAAAAATGGCGTAATGCCTGGCTAATATACTTACTGGAGAAAGTTAAAATACAGTGACTTCATTTCGCCAATCGAACCCGGAGCTCGGAGTTGGCTGTTGACTTTTTCACCAAGCTTAACTTTTCATTGAACTTTATCTTTTCACTAACGTTGAGAGGTTTCATTGGAAAAAGCATGCAAGCAGGGGACGATGATTCCCTCCGGACACCTGATCTCATCTCGTTTGGAATTCACAATTGTTCTTCGTGTTGAAAACGATTTTTTATATTAAATTTATCGTGTTCTGTCGACTTAAAGTTTCGAATATCATTGGCATTTCATCATATTTTAAATCACTACCTACGTATTTCTGCTGGTGGACAACTTGTCCTGGATGATACTTGTCGGGTAGCAATTCTTTATGGATGTTAAGGCAAAAGGAGTAGTGTCATAGTGACTGACACGTCGCCCACTATAAATAGGTGTCAACTGCCATTCCTCAGGGCACGGGTATGTCAGGTAAGTTATGTGCCCCACATGTGGTCTTACGAGACATACAACTCAGGCAATATTTTCAGTGATGGCAACACATTTTGGTACAAAAACATTGATAGGTTCATTTCAACTAAGTCATTCCAAGTGAACATTGTTGATGTAATGAAAATTTCCCCCTTTGATTGAACAATTTCAAAATGCGGGATCACAAATTGCAAAACAATTCATTCATCGGCAAAATCGAGAACCTTTCATGTAAATCAACAAACATGATGTACGCCATCGAATGTTCCTTTTGTGGGCTGTTATGTGGGTGAGACAAAAGGACAGTGGAGGAGCAGAAAGTCCGATTATCGATTCCAAATTAATTATGGTGGTAACCAGTTATATACAGACATTCCAATCTGCCCTATTATTCTATCCAATGTCTGACAGTCCGCATTTTAGTTAAAGACTGACTACCCCTTTACAGCGAAAACGTGAAGAACAGTAGATCAGACGATTTATAACTACTGCACCATATGGATGCAATGCTCCAGTTTTTGTTCTATTGTTTTTTTTTATTTTCATGGTTCTAGCCCTTAATTTCCTCTGATATATGCGTCCGACCCCGTCTTTTATGGCAGGTGGACATTGCCTTGTTGATAAAAAAGTCATGCTGAACAAGAAGAGAAGTTTGATACAGATCAAGAATACAGACAAGACCTGTTTAGCTCGTGCTATTGCAGTTGGTCGTTTTCATTGTCAGAAACCTGGACTTGGAGATGGAGACAAGTACAAAAACTGGCAACGCTATTGGAAAACTTTGATTTTAGGAGATGCAAGTAGACATACTCTTCAACGAAGAGAAGCTCATGCCTTAATGCAACAAGCTGGATGTGATCCCCAGCAAGAGAGTGGACCTGAAGAATGGCAACGTTTTCAAACTGTGTTGTTACCACACTATCGTTTGAAAATCTACGAACTGAATACCAACGCAAAACGATTGACATTAAATGTACTGTATAGTGGTGTAGGATCCGGGCCCCCATTCACGTCTTATACGATGAGCACCATTACGATTGTATCGTATCTATGCCTGGACTCTTGGAATATAATTACTATTGTGACCGTTGTGATGTGGGTTATAATCATATAGAAGATCACCGATGTCCTCAATGCTGCTTTCGTTGTTTTGCACCGTGGCCCTGTGTTCCCGACAACACGATAAAACCGATAGAATGTACACATTGTCAGGGGACATTCATATCGACTCAGTGTTACGAGAATCATTTGAAACCTTATAGTAGTAATACACCCAAGACTCCATGTCAGCTAATGACTCGATGTCCCACTTGTCAAGTATGGATGAGTAAGAAACAATTCACACAACACTGCTGTCAAGAAAAGAAGAAAAAATGTCGCCATTGTAAACAGATCGTGGATCTAGACCATCGCTGTTTTATACAACGGATCCCTTCTCAGGATGAATCATCTTCACCCCCTTATTACATTTTCTATGATTTTGAGTGTACCCGAGAACACAAACCTAATCTATGTATTGCTCATCGTGTATGTCCCCAGTGTACATCCGATGATTGGTGTGAGCAATGTAAAACCATGGAGGATCATCGTATTATATTCCAAGGTCCCACGACACTCACTGATTTTTTGACTTGGTTATTTCAAACGACCGTGTATGATGACATACATCAAAGGGAGAAACTTTTACATGATGGAGCTATAGCTATTGCTCATAACTTTAAAGGGTACGATGGACAGTTTATTTTACATCATCTGGTACATTATGCCTGTGAAAAACCGGATGTGATCATGAACGGTTCTAAGATTATGTCTATGACGGCTGGAAACATCAGGTTTAAAGACTCATGTAATTTCTTGTCATTTCCTTTAGCTTCGTTACCTAAAGCTTTTGGATTGACTGAACTCAAGAAAGGCTACTTTCCGCATTTGTTCAATACAGAAGCTAATGCTGATTACATAGGAGTATATCCCCCAGCTATGTATTACAACCCAGAAGGTATGAAACCTGATGTCCGTCGTGATTTTGAAGCGTGGTATCAAGACCAAATTCGAAAGGGTGAGATTTTTCATTTGCAATGCGAATTAGAAGAATACTGTGAATCGGACGTGACTATTTTGCGACAAGCTTGCATGCATTTTCAAAGCATGTGTTTGAAACTAACCGATGTGGACCCCTTTGCTGAATCGATTACGTTTGCCAGTACGGGAAATATAGCCTATCGTCGCAATCATATGCAAAAAGATACGATTGGTATCATACCTCCGCGGGGATATCCTTCACCACGACAGTATTCCACCCTAGCATTACGCTGGTTGAGTTGGAAAGAACATTAAACTGGTCAAACGATTAGACATGCTCGTCAGGGAGGTGAAGTCCAAGTAGGATCTTATCGCGTGGATGGTTATCATGAAGACTCTCGCACCATTTACGAGTTTCATGGCTGTTTTTGGCACGGATGTCCTTTGTGTTTTCCTAACTTAAAGCAAGAGCAACACCCGTTTCATCCTTCTTTGACGTATGAAGAAGTGTATCAAAAGACCTTAGAGAGAGATCAGTATTTGCGTCAACACTATCAAGTAGAAACGCTGTGGGAACATGACTATCGTCAAAGGTACAAGACGGATCCAGAGTTTCAACATTTCCCCGACCCGTTAGTTCCTAAAGATGCTTTATTTGGAGGTCGAACGAATGCTACTCGTTTGCTTTGCGAAGAAGGAGACATTCGTTACGTGGATGTATGTTCTTTGTACCCGTTTGTCTTGAAACATGGGACTTTTCCTATTGGACACCCAGACGTGATTACTCATGATTTCAAAAGTCTAGATCAATATTTTGGACTGGTACAATGTCGAGTCATTCCTCCTCGTCAGCTGTTTCATCCCGTGTTACCTTATCGGTTTGCAGGAGGAAAGCTACTTTTCCCTTTATGCCGTACTTGTGCTCAACAAGGAATCGAACAGGAGTTTGGTATGAGTTATCGATGCTCTCATACGAATCAAGAACGACGTTTGTTAGGTACATGGACGACGTGTGAATTGAATAAAGCTATAGAGAAAGGTTATGTGATCGATCGTATCTTTGAAGTATGGCATTTCTCTGATCAGTCCAATACTTTATTCCGTAGCTATATTGATCAGTTTCTCCAGATTAAGCAACAAGCTAGTGGTTTTCCTGCTTCCTGTCAAACAGTAGAAGATCGTCGTCAGTACCTCAAAGAGATTGAAACGAGAGAACAACTGATCATACGAGAAGAAGATGTAGAGAAGAATCCTATCTTACGGACCATTGCTAAACTGTTTCTGAACTGTTTGTGGGGTAAATTTGCTCAACGAACTAATTTTACCTCAGACACAGTATGTGAAGAGTTACGAAGCATTACAACAGTTACTTCAAGATGACACTCGTGATCTATTACATTTAGAACTGATTCCAAATGACGAAGGCCATGATGAGCTTGACATGATGCTGGTGAATTCAAAACAGAAGGATGACTTTGATGAACCCAATGGTTTTAGCAATGTAGTGCTAGCAGCCTTTACGACGTCTTTAGCACGGTTACATCTCTATGCCACCCTAGAACGTTTGGGAGAACGTGTATTATATTTTGATACAGACAGTATCATTTATCAATACGATCCACAGCAGTAGAATCCTACCATCATGAACAGTTTAGGAGGATGGACAGACGAATTAGATGGCGATTCTATCTTATCCTTTGTCTCGGGAGGTCCTAAAAATTATGCGTACAAGACTCGTCAGAACAAAAACGGTGTGTAAAGTCAAAGGAATCACTTTTGATAGTCGTACCACTTCTACAGTCAACGTAGATACATTGAAACAGTTGTTACGTGGTCAACAAAAGAAAGTGATAGTATCGTACCCTCATAAGATCATGCGAACGAAACAACATAAAAGTCAAAACACAGGCGATGACTAAAGAAGTGCGTGTCGTGTATGATAAGAGACATCGCATTGAAAACTTTTGTACTTTACCTTATGGTTATTGAATAAAGTGAATAAAGTTTGTTTTTGAGTAATAAAATTTATGAGTTTGACTTTGGTGTTGGTGTTGTTGATATAAAACAGAAGACAGTGAAGGGTAGGGGTTCATTGATACAGTTGGATCTCAAGTACACGCATCATGGCGACTCTCGATTCTAAAGATCATGGTAGTTTTTACATGACTTTACCTAGCGATGCTAGTTTAAAAGTCTTTCCCGATAATACCGTAACAGAATTAAAAACTCATTTACCTCAAGCTTTAAGTATGATGGATAGTGAGTGGGAAGTAGCGTTGAGTGAATTGATCTTTCCCAACTTAATAGAATCGATAGGATCCGATGAGAATTACATAGATGTCCTGGTTCCCCTTCACGTTCCTTTGGAATCCGTCGTGACACCTAAAAATCCCCAGGACCCCTCTACGTATCCTAAGAAAAAGGAAATGAAATATCGTAAACATGAACGTTTTACTGTAGAATTGATAAAGAAACACGTCTCGTTAGATGATCCCCATTTTGATCATGTCATCTCTAAAACAGATACGAAGTCGGGGATCGCTTTTGTAGGAAGTATTTGGAGACTTAAATTTCGTTCGGGGTTTTATGCGTCTCCTGCTACTTTAATAGAAGAGATGAAAGTTGGGTTTTCTAGAGCCTTTCAATATGTCATTGATGGTATAGAAGAATACTATTAAATTTAGGTATGACTCAGCTTTAGATCGATTCATGATTGAGTTTAAAGGCCGATCCATCTATTCCGTTCCCTTTTTAATACGTTTTCCAAGTCTACTAGGTTATAAACTTGGCTTTGAAGCCATTGACATGAATGAGGAGATGACTAAATGGGTCGATGTTACACACATGCCAAAGTATCCATCCGATTTAAGTATTGGTATGAGTGGTATCTATGTCTACAGTAACATTGCCGAAAGTCAAATTGCGGGTTCACAATCGTTACCGTTATTACGTGTGGTCCCTTTTCAAACGGGTCAATCGCTCAATCATCAACATTGGGAACCTTTTCATTACAATTATGTGGGTTTAAATAAAAAGTATTTTGATACCATTGAAATACAATTGAGAGATGACATGGGACGTAAAATTCATTTTCTAGGAGGAAGTGATTGCCAAACTTCATTTCCGTCGTGTCATTTAAAATGAAGTGCAACACAGGAATTTGGTCAGTTGATGACCGAGAGTCATCGTGTTCACATCATAACTCAATATGAAACCGACGAAAAGAGAAAATGACATGAATAAAGACGCGAGAAAAGAAGACATGAAAAGACGCAAGGGGTGGAAAGGAGAGAAACAGAGAGAAGAGAAACAGAGAGAAGAAGAGAAACAGAGAGAAGGGAAACAGAGAGAAGAAGAAGAACAGAAAGAAAGAATATGGGAAACGATGGAAGGACAGGAAAAGATAGAAGGAGAGAAAAAGTCAGAAGGACAGAGAGATGAAGGAAAAGAACAGAGAACTTAAAATTTGGATCAATTCTTAATGAGCATGGAACCATTTAGTCACTAGAAGTAAAGAAGAATTTCTGAAGCTCACTTAAAAGTAAACCATGTCATTTTTTATATCATCAAATTGTTTTTATTGACAAGGAATGTAGTGTACCCTTAATAAAAGTGTAAAACTTCTGGGAGGGGATACCCTGACATATAACACATTTCAATAGACTTATTGTGTTCATTTATATAAAATATGTTATGTAATCATTTTCAGACATATCCATGTTTTGTTTCATCTCTTAATTACAGTCTCATGATGTAACTAATTAAATACAGAGGGCAGATAACTGAGTCTGACTTTAAAATGACTGATACTTGAATGGTGCAAAATGCTAGTCAAATTGCTTTTAAAAGGGTATGACATATTTATAGTTCTGTTTCAGATGAAAAACTAAGTTATATTTTAATTATATTAAGTTTTGAAACCAGTAAAAGTCAATATCAGGTGTTATTTTTTGTCTGGTATGACCCCAAGAGAGTGTTAAGTGATATTTGCTGGAAGGGGGAGGGGTGAAAAAAGTGATTCAAACAAAAATGCATGACTGAAAATTTAGAAAACTTATGAAAACATGCAACTTGAATGAATATTAGAGTTAATACAGAAAAAATATACAATTGATTCTTTATAATTATCTTTACAGGTACTTGAGAATGATAATTAGATAAAAAATCTCTTATTGGACAATACTTCCTTGATTTAAGAAACTGAAATATTCCTTCTACAGGTTAAAATGTTGATAGATTATGAAAAAAATGTTAAAACACCCTATTTCTAAAGAATTTTTTTTTATTTACAAATGATCTATTACCCAAATTTAACACAATATGACCTAACCACAATGCGGAAATTCTTGTGTACAGATCAGCATAAAGGGGGGAGGGGATATTTAAATAAATTTTTATACTGTTATCAGTGTATATGGCATGATAAAATATTTTACTGTTGAGACGTAAATACTGAAATGCAGTTTAATACAATTTTCTTAAAAATGAGATGGTTCTTACCCTTCAGATACAGTACATATATACAGCTAAAGGTACAAAATACACTACACGAGTCAAATGACATGGTCCAATATGTAGATTTTGCCCTCAAAAGAAGAAATTCAACCAGTCTTTACCTCAAAAAGGTCTGATTTTAATTCAGATGAGTTAAAATTTACAACAGAAACATCCTTTCCAAAATATTTTGCTAAAATTAGTCACTATGCATAACCATTACTATATGATTTTTTTTATAAAAATGTGCATGTTTGTAAGAGAGGGTGGGGGGTATACTTGAATTTTCCAAGAACAGATGAAATTTTGACCAATAAATGATACAATATTAGTTATAGGTGTAATATAAAACATAGAGATAAAATAAAGAGATGTCTGCGCCCATGTTGTAAACAAAGCAGGTGTTTTTCCTACATACACTCTTTTCCGTCTATAAGATATTAACCATAAATCCTTTCTCACTTTATTTGAAATACAGACAGGTGACACAAATCTTGCGGGGTCATCTAAGTCTCTGATGTACCAACTTAAGAGGCGGAGTCTATCAGATGTGGATACTAAAGATTTCTAAAAAAATTGTTTGGACATCTAAGGTCGCCTAATTTCAAACATATTACAAGCATCGATTTTTTTTATATCTTCGACCCTTTATACAACAATTCCTCCCTATAGTCTTAAATTCAGGCTCACTTCTATTACACGAGACTCATTTATTTACAGGTACATCCACGACTCATCTCAAGAATTTGAAAGAAAGGTCCATTCACACCTCCATTTATGACAAATGTGATTTTTTCAATTTCCATATCACGAACTTCCTGTTGGTGGGTCGTAATACCCTGTCTTCTCCTGCCTATGTCATTGGTCGTAATACCCTGTCTTTTCCTGCCTATGTCATTGGTCGTAATACCCTGTCTTCTCCTGCCTATGTCATTTTCATTTCACAACTCCATACAACACCTTCATCACGGTGTTTTGATGGCACAAACAACGCTGTTGCTGTATAATAAAAATTCATGAGCTGTGTTCCAATCAGGCTTCAAAAACCATATATATTTTAACATTAGACCGTGAATGTGTCATTTCACCGATAAATCTCCCCGGAAGACAGACCTGCGATCTCCGAGCGTGGCCTGCTCGCCGCATTACGTACGCAGTCGAATGTTAAACGAGGGTTGGTCACGTTTTGGTCTTCCGTGGTTGCATGTGGTCGTTAAATGGTCTCGGTCCATGTTGTCCTTTCGGAGGCTGGTCAAAAACTGATGGTCGGCCATCAATCGCCGCATCATTTTATACGGTCGCAATCCGGGCGATCGTGACAAATCTCAGGCGAGAATCTGTCTAGTAAAGATCGAGATTTGAGCGTACAGAGCGAGCTAGAACGTTAATATCACAGGCTTAATCGTATTGATCGAGGGTACGTTGTAACTCATACGCAGCTAGATTGGCCAAGTTTGAGCCTTTATCGGCCGAGGTCGCGCACTTGTGAGGATAGATCGCCGAGAGGTCCACGATATGTCGCAGATTGGTCGGACAGAATGAGCCTTGGTCGTGTTAAGATCACATTAGATCGAGTGAATAGACGCAAGTATAGCGTATATAGAGCGTCTACAGAACGTATAATACGCAGGTAGATCGTACACATCGGATGTCGAACGAGATAACATGGAACATAAAGCGTACACAGAAAAAAATGTTTTAGGTCGCATGGATTTTGCCCGCGACTACAGGAAAATATAGCTGCGATCATAGTCGCGCGTGATCGCGTGCGATTTTTCCAGATAGTACTTGGTAAAATGACGCCTTCAGGAGCCTCCGTGGCCAAGTGGTTAGAGCATCGCGTTGATCTATGAAGTCACTCACTTCTGGTCTGCGCAGGTTCGAAAGTGGTTGGAAAGTGCCCCTTGCATTTTGTGAGACAGTTTGCCAGTTTACTTGCAGCAGATTTGTGGCGCTTTCTCTCCTCCACAATAAAAACTGGCCTCCACCATATAACTGAAAAATTGTTGAATGTTGCGTGAAACACTTTAAAAATCAAAACCATTTGATCGATACGAATTCATTTCAAAAGGTCAAACATCATTACAAATAACGATTTGTTGTAGCTTTATTAATTCAATATATTGTTGATTAAATAGATTCTTAAGAAACGAAATTCCACAAGATTTATTTTAACTAATGGTGATATACTACATTCTCAAAATAAACTTATTTTATAATTTTTAATAATATCTTTACCAAAAAACTTCTTCTTTTATTGGTATTTCTGCACAGTCTTATAATCTTATACTTGAGTAATATTTCGCACTGATAGCACCATTTAAAAATCTTCTAAAGCTAAGATGGCCATATTTTTACAGTGGTTACCCTTGACGGACGTTGGCTATACGTTTATATTTATTATTTGGCCCTGTCTGATACCACTTTCTCTTCAGAAAATTTGATTAAAATTGGAGCTAAACGGATGAAGTCTTATTGACAGAAACGAACGTCTTGAGCATTATAGTTTTGGCATTATGTTTATAATATTTATAACCACTAGGTTGTTGTCACTGCTGGTGGATCGTTTGTGTCGCCGAGGCTAAACAGAAAACTAGTACCTGGTATTTCGGTACCAGCTGTTAATCTTATACTAACGTAATATTTCGCACTGATAACACCATTTAAAATTCAAACATTTCTAAAGCTAAGATAGCCATCTTTTTACATTTATTACTCTTTTACGGATGTTGGCTATACGGTTAGATTTATTATTTGACCTTGTCTGATACCACTTTTTCCTTAGAAAATCTGTTTAGAATTGAAGCTCAACTGATTAAGTCTAATTGACAGAAATGACCATCTTGAGCATTATAAAAAAAGTTATCAACCTTATATTTTGTGTAAATAATGTCAGGTCTAGTGTGGTATTCATATAAATAGTAAGGTTAATTTAATCAATGACAATTGAAAAAGTGCCTATAATGGGTTATATTTTCACAAAATAAATGGGAATATAAAAATTCTTATGCCTGTGTATATCTCTTTTTGTTATTGTATATCAATTTAAGTAGTAAAATGAAAATAAAATGTTTTTGAAAAAAAAGTTTTAAATGCCCCTTTCATATAATTATACTTATTACTTTCAAACTCAATTATATTCATTGAAACTTTCTCACATTTGCATGTAATCTACACACCGTATGAACTGAATCAACTTTACATCAATTCTGCAACCAGTACATTGAATGAGAGAATTTCTTTGAATTCAAATCCAGTACAAAACAATCGAATCAGACGCATTTTATAAAACCAAGCGATCATGCTTACTACCTCCATAATTTATAGAATACTGAAAAAGATATTTCAATAAAATACATGAAAAACTTCCACATCTGCAAATGTCATACATGTTTGCGCGACAACATCAACATAATGCACAGCTTTTCAATGTGATTCAGTTGATAAATCAGACAGGATAGGAACACGAAGATTTTAAAAATAGAACATTGCGTTTTGAAAAAGACAATATGAACCGTCTAGACAACATGCAGCGGACAAAATGTTTAAAAATCTTCCTTGAATTGTATTCTAGGGATAGGTCTATCCTTGGACAAGAAAAAATTGCAGCTTAAATTAGCCGTCTTACCATGTATCCATTGCACAACGTGCAATACATTTTAAAGGTCCGTCATCGTTCACTTTGGGTGTTAATTTTGTTTTAACTGATAATGTGCTTTGCATAATGCTTATATAAAGATATAACCTTTCCATTAATTACGCTTCTAAGTGACAGTGTTACGTAGTATTTAGGGATACATGAAATGAATAAGTAAGATGAATTAAGTTATATGTAAAAATACATATTTCAGGGTGCGGGGTAGGGCCCATATCTACACTATTGATTCTGTCTGCCCAAAACATCAATATCGGTTTTTATGTCACCTGAGCCAAAGTCTTTTCTGTCGTTGTCCGTCGTTAACATTTACATATTTTCGACTTCTTCTCAAGAACCAGAGGACCAATTTTAACCAAACTTGGCATATTAGCATCCCCACGTGAAGCCGCAGAAAGTTTGCGACTCAAAAGGGGCCAAAAAGAACCGAAACATAATACATCTTTAAAAATCATCTCCTGATGAACCAATCATCAAATGACTTTCATATTTTGTATGCATTATTGTTAAGTCAATGTCTACAAAGTTTGCGAACGAAAATGAAATCAGTTTATAAATGAGCCACTAGGGATACGCAGTAACGCAGGGTACAATTGTATTACAAATTGTTTAATTACTCAAAACTGATCGACTTTTTGTATTCAAAGATATGAGAAAATTGTTATGAATTATCTAAGGATCATTTTGACAAACTTTCAAGGTCATGGGGTCAAAGTTCAAGGTCGCAGACACCTAAGTATATGGAAAATGTAAGTTTTTTTGTAAAATTTTAGACATTTTTGACTACTTCTCCAGAATTATTGGGCTAATTTGAACCAAACTTGACAGGAGGTATAACTATGTAAAACCGCATAAAGTTTGCGGAAAAAGGGGCTAGGGCCAAACTTGTCTGTCATGGCTAAATATAGATCGATTGAGTCAGCAGATATAATTTTTAATTTAATAGATGTATCTCCAAAATTATAAAAGCTAGAAAGAAAATCTTACCTTAAAATGAGCGGCTCGCAAAAATTTACCAATATTTCATTTTGGTGGAAATTGTCAGGTCGACCCTTATGTGAGTTATTTCCCCTTCTTTGTGGATTTTTCATGTATTTGAATGTTTCTTCACATTATCTTGAAAAGTGTAATAGATAGAGAGAAAGTGAAAGAAGTAAAAATGTTCAGCACACAAAGATCTACAAAAAGTCAAATTGACCGGAATTGTCAGGTCACCCCATATAGATTATTTCCTGATTTAAGTTGATTTTTCATGTTTTTTGTTATTATTTTTAAAAGTGTAATAGTTAGAGTTAAATAAAAAAGCAAAAATGTTCAGCATGTAAAGATCTACAAAAAAGTCAATAGGGCCGAAATTGTCAGGTTATGGGTCATTAAATACAAGTATGCGTTTTGGTTTAAAACTGGTTTGTCTGGAGCAGATCCTCGGGATATATGAGCCCAAGTTATAAATATTCATGTCTTAGGCTCGTTTTACAAACCATGTTTTTATCAAAGGCTTGGATAACACGTTTAAGAATTTGGTAGTTGGCGAACATGAAATATTTACTAAATTTACATATATGGACTCACGATAACAAGTTTATGTTTGTAAATATAACTTAGGCATTAATAGTGAAAGTTGTTCATCTTGATAATTATGATTCAAATATATAAATGTATCATTTATCAATATGTCATGTTCTCTTGGACTTGGAGTTTGATTATCCACAGGTATTTCATTTATAATTCAAACCAATCTCAGACAAGATATTTCAATTAAAGCTTCTCCATTCCTTACGATTTGGCGTCCAATGAAGTTTACCATTTAAAATTTGCACATAATTTAAAGCAGTTATCAGAATGTATAAACATTAACCAGTTTTTGATTAACATCAGTTTTTTGGTAAAAATAAATGACAGTACCTGATTCTGCATAAATTATGAAATTTAATGTTACTTTAACTCCTAAGTAATTTTTATAATATTTCTAGTCTAAATGAACTCTTTTAGACTATTCTGAACATTGTGCCGCAGTTGAATCCCAGACCACACCCATAACAAGCAATACTAATTACATCAGTTTCAAACATAGGTAACAGTATACATTGATTAAAGTCATATATTTCTACACATATTCTCTAAAACAAACCTCTACGACATTGTTGAAACAAATATTTAGAGTTTAGAACGATTCCAAGGAAACAAAATTATTCAACGATATTTATTTTCACGACAGTATAACCATGTTTCGATTAGCTGGAAATCGTTTTCAAGGTGATTTAGTTGATAAATCTAAAAATCAAAGGGAAAAGAATGCGAATGTCTTTAAATAGAATATTGCTTTCTGAAAAAGAAAATATGAACCGTCTAGACAACTCGTCGCCAACAAACTTCCTGTGCACTGGTTTGTTTTTTTTCTTTACACTTTCGTTGACGTGTTTTTCAAGGAATATGCCTTTTTATTGGACAAGAAATAAAAATGATAATTAAAGCTTACGTAATAGTTAAAGAAATAAATATCATTGCACGTTAACGAGGGATAGTCAGTAAGTTTATATTATATCATAGCAGACGACCACTCTTTATACTATCAGTTTTACCAAGGACTCGCGTTGACGATCATATTGAAATGCCATAACTCTATTTTTTGTTTGTACATTTATAGTAAGTGACCGATTTTTTTAATGTCAAGTATCATGTTCCCACTTATTTACCAGGGGTTTTACAAAAAGTGGTATATTTCGTAAAGCCTCTGGTATGTAAAAAGTGGGAAAATGATATAAAGACTTAACAGTGTAATTTCGCCACTTTAGAAACTCGTCTTCTAATAATTCATCAACTCTCAATAAATTCCTGTCCATAAGTTAATTGATGATTTAGGTCATTTATTTACAGATTTCACCTGGCCGAACAATTTTACTGTATACAGTTTCTCTACAGTTTCTATTTTAAGGGTGGTTCAAACAAAAATGAAAGGCACAAGACGTATGTCAAAATGAGTCTTTCAAGAACAGTAACTGCTATAGGAAGTCAGTAGGTGGTGTCGGACCGAAAACAATAATGGTAGAAGTTTGCATTCTAATCATTTTGACGTAACTTTCATATGACATTTAATTTTCGAGATAGGTCTATGAAATATTTTACCTGTTTACCCCCCCCCCCCTGTGTCATATTTATAGTAACAGCCGCCATTTCGATAGACAGAAATGCCAAATGGTCAACAGATATAGTGTGTAAGATAGACAACCTAAGATGGATTCAGGCGAAGTTTGGTTTTATTGCTTCAGCAGTTTGTGAAGAGATTTTTTTAAAAAAAAAGTTTACGACGAAGGGTGCCAAGTGATGATGTAAGAGCTAAAAACTAAACAATTAAGTTTTATAAGAACCATACCGCCAAAATGGAAGAATTTACAATTTCATTCATTTGATTTACATTTAGATCTTACTTTGCTGAACATGTTTGCCATTCACAGTTTATCATTATCTATAATTATATCAAAGATAATAACAAGAACTGAATGTAAAAATTCTGTAACAGAAACCCTGCAGAGTAATGTCCAATGGTCTGAAAAATGAAAAATATATCTTTCTACTTGCTTTACTTTTCGAGACTTAAGAAAATAACTACATTTTACCTCTATTTTTAGCAATGACAGCCATGTTTGTTGATGGATCATTTCCCTGGATACAATGTATAAACAAGATATCCTAAGTTGATGTGTTCTGATCGGGTATGCATTTTGGCGTTAATATAGTGATCGATGTGAGCGAATTATAACGACTGGATTATTCGGGTTAATTCGTGCGAAGGGAGCTAAATGACTAGAAATTCCCCATAATGTAAAAATATACTATCGTCCCATTTACTTTCTCCATGAATACTATAAAAGTCCGTACTTTAAAAGAAGGCATTGACAAGGAAGTTCTAAAATACTTTACTAGCAAACGTTTAAAATGATTGAGTTCAATGTAACAAAAGTTACCGGAACTGCTATGTTCTAAACATTGTTGTCATTATAAAACTTCGATTCTCTCTGGCTTCGTAGTAACACTGTGCTTTAAACCACGACGTCTATCACCTCTAATCAATGTAAGTTCGAGACGTCTGCAAACAAAACTGATTTTGTGAGACTTCTTGTCTGATTTTGTGAGAATTTTTGCCAGATTTTGTGAGAATCCTTGTTTTAACTTGTAAAGATTCTTATCGAATTTTGTTAGAATTCTTGCCAGATTTTGCGAGAATTCTTGCCTGATTTTCTGAGAATCCTTGCCTGATTTTGTGACAATTCTTGCCAGATTTTGTAACAATTCTTGTCGGATTTTGTGACAATTCTTTCCAGATTTTGAGAAATTTTGCCAGATTTTGTGAGAATTCTTGTTTGATTTTGTGATAATTCTTGCCAGACTGAGACATTATTTTACCTTTTACTATAACAATTTTGATCCACATATACCCTGTCACAAAGTAAAATCAAAGTACTGAACGTACTGATACGAGTTGATGGCAATCGAAACTTTTAAAGAGGTATAATACACTCAGTATACTGAATACTTTTTAATTCGGTAAAATTAGGTTTTGCAAAAAGAGTAACTAAAAATCAGGTCATACATATGGCCTAACGTGAGTACTGATGGCTGATTTATTATGCAACAAACTACATAGATCAGCGATATGATTGATTGAAGATTGACGCAACTTCTATGTCCAACTTTACAGACAGATCTTACCAACACACAATGAGGTAAAAATATACGAATAAAAGTGTGATTTGGAAATTTCAATCTTGAGGTTGAGTTTATGTTGCTGAAATGCACATGATACATGTGTAAATCTGCGTCAATATAATGTGTTATTAACCGCATACTGTAAAATGTGCTTTGATTTGTTCCCAATAAACAGCTTAGCATAACATAACTGTGTTGATGTTCCATCATTTCTTAAAACTATAGGGCTAAAGTAAACGGTGGAAATCTCCTATGTATTCAAACAGCTGGCTGTTATCAGGTACAATGTATCCCCAGATTCATCACTAATATATGTTAAATTATTTTGAATTATTTAGTGGTACATTTGAGTCTTGTTAGCACTCATGTGGTCTTTATACAACTACATAGTGCCAAGTAGATGGCATATCCAGAAATTTTATAACTCGCAAAAGGGTTGAGGGATAATAAGATTTTTCTATTTAAAATTGCTATTCAATACATGCTTCACTGCACGTATTTTTCAAATTGCTGAGTAAATTGTGTGGTAATATTCCAGGAAAAAATATATTTCGTATATCAAAACTATTATAGGCTAATTGGCTATATTTTTTTAAGTGCGTGAATTTATAAAGGGCATAAAGATGAGTTGATTTTAATGTATAAATTATCATATATATATATATATATATATATATATATATATATATATATATATATATATATATATATATATATATATATATAATTGCTCAATTGACACAATAGGATCGGCGACAAGTTTTGCTAACTAAAATCCGTCTCTTCTTAAATGTTCACAATACATGTTTAACAAAGCATGCGTCAATAACATTTAACATATATACATGTAACATACAATTTTCACAATTTCCAACTAGTGTAAAAAAGAAAAGAAAGAGGAGAAGAAGAAATAAAATATAGTGTGCAGTGCCGAGGATATCGTCAAATATGATAAATTAATAATGATGTGATATTTATATGAAATATTATTGCATGAAATAAAACAGAAAAATACAGAAGTAACTGAAGTGAGGGGAGGGGTGATTGTTGCTACAAGAATCTTTTGCTTTTGTGAATAAATCTGTGTACAGTTTGTAATATTTTGTTGTTGTCAATTAGTGAAAGCTCAGGACAACCATAGAGTATCGTGCCTATATCAGGGACAGCTAATTTATTTTATATCTTTTGACGTATTTGGTCATATTTATTACAATGTAAGAAGTAGTGTTCAGGTCTTTCGTCCGGGAAGCCACAGGGCAAGCTCTGTTTGGAGTGATATTGATTCTAAGCAAGTCACCATTTAAAGTACCACAACCGTGACGTAGTCTAGTGTGTAAAACGTTTAATTTACGTTCAACATTTCCTAAACAAGGAGAGAAACGCGGAGTAATTTAATTTCAATTTAGATTTGAAATGAGAAAAGGAAGTGCAATTTCTAGTAGAGAGAGGCAAATTTAAGGTATGTTTTAATTCCCTAAGAACTGCAATCGTTATAGATACACGAACTATAATTGAGTCTATATGTCGGGACCATTTAGCGTCACTAGAAAATGTTATACCGAGATGCGTGTGGTCAGTGGATGGTTATATTGTCTCACCAGCAAAATCAAAATTCCAATTTCCAGTTTCTGTCGTCGGATTTCCAAAAATCATTATATTTCACAAATGATCCGATATGCCAGGGCGTGCACAACATATGAAGATTTCATATACAGAGGTAAACTACTCACTGACAAATTATTGACACAGGGATATCGAAAACCGCGTTTAATGTCAACGTTCCGCAAGTTTTACGGTCGGTATAATAGTCTTGTCTGCGACTACTCTGTTTCACTAAGTGAAATGTTGAGTTGCCTTTTCGTTGGCAGTTGTTGAGACGTCTGTACCAAATATGGCGAGGATACACTCCTCACGTGTTTCACTGGACTTGACTGTGGACTCACGGCGGGTGTGACCGGTCGACAGGGGATGCTTACTCCTCCATGGCACCTGATCCCACCTCTTGGTTTCCAGAGGTCCGTGTTTGTCCATTTTTTATCGGATTTGTCTCTGTGTCCTGGACGTTCTATTGATTTACACTTTGGTATCTGAAGTTTTTATATTTTACTGTTTTGGAGCCATGTATTGGCCCATTCTAGGATTCTTATTAGGTCAAAGTAATTGTTGATTTGGATGTGTTGCAAATTAGATAAAGTAAGAGAGTATCATCTGCAAACATTCTAACCCATCTGAAAGATCATTTATAAAAATCAAGAAAAGATGTGGACCAGTGGACCGAGGGCCGAGAATGTGGGACTCCAGAATTTAAATGTCTAGTGGAGGACATCGAGTGTTTTCATATTATTTTTTTTTGTGTGTTCTATAAGAAAGATAATCTGATGACTAAGTTTATATATAAAAAATCTCAGATACCAAAGTATAAATCAATAGAATGTCCAGGGCATAGATACAAATCCGGTAAAAATGGACAAACACGGACCTCTGGAAACCAAGAGGTGGAATCAGGTGCCATGGAGGAGTAAGCATCCCCTGTCGACCGGTCACATCCGCCGTGGGTCCACAGTCAAGTTCAATATAACACATGAGGAGTGTATCCCCGTCAAAATCGATACAGACGTCTCAACAACCGCCAACGAAAAGGCAACTCAACATTTCACTTAGTGAAACAGAGTAGTCGCAAACAAGACTATTATACCGACCGTAAAAAACATTAAACGCGGTTTTCGATATCCCTGTGTCAATAATTTGTCAGTGAGTAGTTTACCTCTGTATATGAAATCTTCATATGTTGTACACGCCCTGGCATATCGGATCATTTGTGAAATATATACTCCATATGCGGATGACTGAGGTATATTATTACTTAAATGTGGAAAATTTACGATGGGAAAACCGAAATCGTCGCGTTTGTTGTATAGCTTAGTTGCTAATTTCCCGTCTGTGTCTATAGTAAGTAAAATGTCTAAGTATGAAGCGTGTGTGCTTGATTCTGTAGTATCTTTAATTTCTAGTTCGCGGGGATATATCGCATTGACATATGTATGAAAATTGTCATTATTAATTGACAAAACGTCGTCGATATATCTAAATGTCAAATTAAAGGACACCGCTAACTTTTTCTTCTTTTGGTTCAGCAATTTCTGAATGAAGACTGGTTTGTATGAATACAGGAACAGGTCGGCCAATAAAGGGGCACAATTGGTTCCAATAGGAATGCCGACACTTTGTTGAGAGACCACGTCTCCGAACATTATAAATATATTGTCTATTAGAAATTCCAGCATGTTTTTTATATCACCTTCAGTGAATTTATATGTAGAATCAGAGTGGTATTTGACGAAATAAGTATCCTGATAGCCAATCACTAGATATTTGACATTTTTCGGGTACCACCTTTAGTAAAAAAACAGTTGTCTATGATGCTAAAAAAGTTTTTCTTTTAATTTTTTATTTTTTCATGATACTTTTAATCCAGACGCGGTCAAAGGACTTACTGATGTCACAGAACGTAAAACATTAAAACTCTCTATTGTCAATGGAAAGGCATATCTGGTGGTATATTTCTATAGGTTGTGTTACTGTGGATTGACCAGGTCAGATGACAGCCTGTAGATTATATAGTAAGTAATTAAATTGCAAGAAATTGTAGAACGCAGGTATGTTATTATGCTAGGTTGTTTATTACGAACAAGTCAAAGCACATTTTGCAGTATGGGGTTAATAACACATTATATTGACGCATAAGTACACATTTATGTGCATTTCAACAACACAAACTCAACTTCAAGATTGAAGTTTCCAAATCACTCTTTTATTCGTGTTTGTTTTGCTTTTTAAAATGACGAAAATATAGTAAAGATTCGCTGAAAAATATAGGTCTGCAAGACTTGTAATATATGCTACTGAAGGTCTGTTCGGCGTCCTTTATGAATTTTAAGACATTATAAATTTGCTTTAGAATGTTACATTTTAATTATTTTTTTCCATTTCATTCTTGTGATAGAATTGTCATTAAAAGCTATAGATTGGACTATTAACAATTCTTTCGCACGATTAATATGCAATGAGTTTTGGTCAAGTTTTCCTTGCTGGGTATTGGCAAGATCTGTCTGTGAAGTTGGGCATCGAAGTTGTGTCATTCCTCATTCACGTGATCTGACCTGATGAGAAACTCGCAGCAGTCTTTGAAGTTGGTAAAATGTTTTACAGGTACACGTATTGACCTAGACTTTAAGGTTACTGATGTGAAGTATAGCGTAAGGGAATAATACTGACCTGTCGCATAGAAAAGCGGTGTTTATGGAAAAACACCGGCTTTGTTTACAACATGGGCGCAGACATTTTGGACACCCAAAGTTGTGCGGAGGGTAAAATGAGCCCAGCGATCTGATTGGTCATTAAATGAAAAAATTAGTTTTGCCATTAATAAGTGAAATAAAGGTGATAAAAAAGATACATGAATATTGGTAGTACTTTGGAAATTATAGGGTTGACGGTTGAAAATTGAAATGGAGGGGTCATATGAGAATAGATATTTTCCTTTGGTGCGGAATACTACGAGTTGTAAACAAGTGAAAATTTGAAGTAAAAATGCAACGGCAACCTATACTTTTGATTGCAAATTTTGTTATCAAAAATATTGATCTTCCACCACAGGGTACTTATTTGACCCAGATATAATAAACATGGGAGTGACAGTGACCTGAAGTTTTGTAAATTAGCATTGAGGCCTATGGCAAAATATTTGGTGGTGTCTGTCCTTATAAGCACACGATTTTATAATCATATCGCTGATCTATGTGTATGTAGTTTGTGGCATAATAAATAGGCCATCATTACTCACGTTAGACCAAATGTCTGACCCGAAGTTTAGTTACTTTTTTTTGTAAAACCTAATTTTACCGAATTAAAAAGTATTCAGTATACTGAGTGTATTATACCTCATTAAAACTTAAGATTGGCATCAACTCGTATCAGTACTTTCAGTACTTTGATTTAATATAGGAAGAACATGTGCAGTTTTCCATTTACCTGGGAACTTGCCTACATGAAGAGATTTATTGAATAGTTTAGCAAGAGGTTCAGCTATTTCATAAATTGTGTTTTTCAGCAGGATATGACTAAATTCATCTGGACCACTGGCCTTCTTGAGATCTAAGACTTTTATTTGGTCTATTATTTCTTGTGTACTTATTGCTATATCATTTAGTTGGTTGGCAGTAGTTCTTCAAAAGGAGGAAATTCGGCAGTATTATCGTCCAAGTTTGAGACCAAAATAGTCATGTAACACACATATTATCTGTGCTATTCTCAGTGGGGGCCATCAGGCCAGTATAGTACAGGGTTGGGATATCATCTCTGGGGATCTCACCTTCGATTAGAAATCGAATGAGTTTCCAGTAGGTTTTACTGTATTATTTTTTACAGTTGTGTAATGAATCGTTAAGACCCTCGTAATATTTCTCTGTTAGTTTTTTTTATGTTGTTGATGTTATCTCTTTGAGTTTTCAATTTATTGAAATAATTTGCTTTGCGCGTCCGTCCGCATGTCTGTCTGAGTCTGTCTCGTAGTCTTATTTCCCGTCGAATATCTGTGTTGAACCATACCTTATCTAGTGGTTTTATGATTACAATTCTACGAGTAATTTATTGATGGACAGGGATTTACCTGAAAAAGACTCTACAGCTCGAATAATGTCGTTTTCGTGGTCTAAATAGGTCCAGTCAATATCAAGAATTTGATTTATGAGAATATCAAAGCTACAGACTTTGTACGCCCAGGTACTACGTGTAAAGTTTTGCGAACCTGTGATTCAAAATCTAGATTAACATATGTAGCCCTGTGATCACTTAAGCTGTTTACATCTATGGTACTAGATTCCAGAGGGGTAAGGGAGTCAGAAAAGATTACGGGATCGATACATTTGTATGATGACTCTGTGACTCGAGTAGGTTCCGCAATGACATTAGATTGAAAAGCGAAATAAGCTCTGAAACTCGAGGAGGTATTCTTTTGTTGAAGTCAACATTCCAGTCACCGCACAGTAGAATATTCTGGGTTATATCAAATGCTAAGCTTGACTGTTCAAGGCGTTTCCAGAAATCATTCCGATATGTTTCTGGTCTTTATAAGCAACATAGTAAAATATATCTGTGATATGTAGAGATTTCAACCCAAATAGTTTCGTCCACATTATTTTTGAGATGTGTTCTGGGTTTAACAGTAATGCCGGACCGATGATAAATGAGAATACCGCAGCCGTGGTTGGTTCTATCTTTGCGGAAAGGTAGTTCGAAGCCAGGTAATATAATAGGAGTATCGGTCAAAACTGATGCGTCTAAGTAGTTATAGGCAGATCCCTGGCGTGCATTTAAATTTTGGCCGCTAGGGGACGCCACCAGTGGCGCTGTTGATGGCGTCATCAGAATGCTGGCTTCTGATTGGTCAATTCAAAATGCGCACCAGGGAGTCCCCATAGTATACTGTGGCTCAGGCATCGGGAGTACTGATGGAATAGCTCTTGGCGGAGAAGGCCTAGGTGGCTGTTCTCGAGGCCTATAAGGTGGTGGTGGCTGCGGACGGCTTGTAAACGCTGGCCTACGTGGAGTAGGCCTCACAACAGTCACTTTTCTCTCAAATGGCGCATCTGTAAAGTTGTTCATGATGAACTGATATCGAGTAAACCCAAATGTCTGGTTTATATAGAGACTATGAACGCGCACGCAAGCTATGACGTCAGAGGTCTATTCGGAGTATGGGTTGTTTCATGACTCCTACTACTACTACTTGGAACGTTTTTGTCTTATACCTTAGATGATTTATACATACACTACTAAATTGATCATGTATATAATACTACATCTCTCAGTTTTATTACTAGTATTGAAATGGCTTACTATCAGTCCATATCTCCCGATACGATACAATTAAAGCATGAATTTACCATGGTTGTGACAGAACCTACAAAATCGGGGAAAACTGTTGATAGAATGGAAGGATCCGTGGATTCATTCCCTTCCCGACAAAATTGTATGGTGTTATCGTGAATGGCAACCTGCTTACGGTCACATCATGTTCACTTCATTCAAAATATACCGGAGGATGACGAAGTCTTAGTTTCTGATTCCACTCGTCGTTACCTACTTGTCTTTGATGATATGATCGGTTACACGTAAAGCACAGCATCGGAACACAAGTGTGATCTACATCACTCCAAACTTGTTTGATTGTGCTAAACAATATCGTACCATAAGTCTAAATGCTCATTATATCGTCCCGTTTAAGAATCCTGGAGATAAATCTCAAGTTACCAGCTTATCACGTCAATTAGACCTATCAGATTTAAACCATGCTTATCACGATGCTACAAATCGCCCTCATGGCTATCTCTTGATTGATCTCACATCGTCTACCCCTGATAATCTAAGATTAAGATCACATCTGTTTCATCCTTGGTATACGGGAGGGATAGTGTTGTTTACACCTTATAAGTAGACAGTAACTTTCTCTAGGCCGTCATTTCTCGTATTCCTGTTAATGTAGAATCATGAATCCTCTACCTAAAGCCACAAGTAAACTGGTGACTACTTTCAAAAAATGTCAGCCTAAGACAAAATCTACTTCATACATGAATAGCTACAAATGTATATGGTGTCGGGCTCTTTTTAATACGAGTAAAGAACTTCAAGATCATAAACGACTTCAGTATCCTATGTTGATATAGGTTTATAAAACTACCTCAGATCATGTATTGAGTCATTTGTATAGAATACTTAGTTGTAGTTACATCATGGCACCAAGAAAAAGTAAGCATGGGCTTGAATCTCACGCCGCTTTGATTAAAGTCTCAGGACAAAAACAATATCCTATTGAGTTTAAAAAGATGATCTTACGGTATGCCGCTGATGACACAATCAAGAAAATTCGGAAGTAGTGTATAACAACTTAAAAGGAGTGATTCTTTTAACAAAACGTCAGAAACAGCACTTGGGTTCAAAGAAACGGGTCTTGAGAAAACTAGTTCATCCTCAATTGACTCTCCCTTAACGGTGTTGTATTCTAAGGAATCAACAGGGTGGTGTTTTATCTATCTCACCCTTATTATCGCCAATATCAGGGGCCATAGCTTCTCCTGTCTTAATTCTATTCTATAACCATGAGCACACGAAAAATTATCCTTTGCCTCATACACCGGAAGTAGCATCTTCGGTACGTTTAGGTAATGAATAAGATGCGATTGTAGATCGTGATGATTTGACTCTTGAAGCTAAGTTTGGTCAAGAACTTCATCGATACAGTACGTATCTACAACAGGCTCGTCATCCTGAAGAACAGACACCTTGGTCTCAGAAAACAGAAAAAGTCAAAGATGATGTTAAAGCTGAAATGTCTCCTGAAGATCAAGATCTTATGACAACTATTACATCCGGTGTCACTGCTCCATTAAAACCAAAAGTCCCTTTGTTATTAAAACATCTCAAAAACACTCTGATATACTAACACGGGAAAAATACAATACAAAGGGAAGACCGTACCTGGGACAAATACGGTTGATCTCGTAACTGATGCCTTACGGCCACAACCTAGGAAAGGGTATTAACCCTCGGGACTTGATAGTTTTGTAAAAGGATTAGTGGAATCGAATGTCCCTCGTGATTGGATACGTAACCCTAATTATATCAAAGTGATGAATCAACCTACGGTAAAACCAAAAGCTATGAGTACCCCTAAATCTCTGGATCATAAAGATGAAGATTACACAGGGTTCTATGACGCTATGCCTGCTCTTCCTTCTACTGACATAAAAGATTATACAAAGACACCACTTAGTCAGAGTTTTGTTAAGGATTGGCAAAGATTGACTCCTACGGCCTGGTCTACCATTAAAAAATCCCAAAAGAGTTCTCGTCTTCCAGAATGGATCAAAACTCAAAATCTTCGCAAAATGACAAATTAGCATCCATATATTATGACCCCTCTAATCGGGTTGGGTATACAGGTGTACAACCTCTCTATCGAGAAGTGAAACGTCGGAGGTATCCCATTTCTTTAAATGAGGTCAAACAATGGTTGAAAGAACAAGACACGTATATGCTCCATAAATCTATCAAGAGAAAGTTTCCTCGTATCCAAACGAGAGTGACCGATATAGATGAACAATGGCAATTGGATTTAGCTGATGTATCCAACATCAAGACACAATGACGGGTATACGTTTCTCTTATGCGTCATTGATATTAAATATGCTTGGGTCATTCCTTTGAAAAATAAATCCGCCAAAGAAATGGTACGAGGGTTTCAAGCCGTATTAAAACAAGCTAAATGACGACGTCCCATTCATATACAATCCTATAGAGGAAAAGGGTTTTTGAATCGTGAATTTCGTCAAACGTTTCATGATATTCATGTCTTTACGACAGACAATACAGAAACAAAAGCTAGTATTGTAGAACGATTTCAACGGACACAGAAAGCTCGCATGTGGAGATATTTTACTCATACTCGTACACGTCATTATGTTGACGTTCTATCTCAAATTGGTCAAGCTAATAATCAATCGTATCATCGTAGTATCGGCAGAAGTCCCATAGAAGTAAACCCTTCCAATGTCTTAGAAGTCTGGGAAACCTTATATGGTACCCCTTCTAAAAGCCGTCCATTACCAAAGTTTCATACAGGTGATCGCGTACGTATCATTAAAGTAAAACGTACATTTGATAAGGGATACTTACCTAACTGGACCACGGAAATGTTCACGGTCGAGAAACGAGTACCTCATCGTTATCCATATGTGTATTACATCCAGGATGGTCATCAAAAACGAATGTACGTTTTACGAATCTGAATTACAATCCGTTGTGAAATGAAAACAGATGATGTCTATGAAGTCGAAGAGATTCTCGATCATAGGAAAAGGCGTGTACGTAAAAATCGAGTTATAGAAGAAGTGAAGGTACATTGGAAAGGATATCCTTCTACTTTTGATTCATGGATCCCCAAATCCAACTTGATCGACCAGTAGACTCGGTAAGCCGAGTGTCTATCAGAGTCAACAATGATACCACAGAGTAACTACCTGATAGAGTGAGTCATACGCCTAATACTACTTGTAAATGGTACGGAGAAAACATACCTCGAAATGAAATTGTATTCTTTATTCAAGTAGTTCAAGCCTTTAATATCATCATAGCCTTCTTCGTTCATTTGGCTTTGAAAGATGACAATACTCAGTTCTGTATGGTTATGTTAAGTGGTTGGGTGGGGTACATCATGCCTAATCCCAGTATAAAACTACCCTCTAAAGCAAATAATTGAATCTATAAAGGATTCAAGTTCGCACGTTTGAATCCATTCCTAAGGACTGTATTGATAGTGACACATTATGACACTCATCGTTCATAAAGGGGTACCTTGTCAGAAAGGATATGGGCTTGTCTTTCCTAAACTGACTCAATCGTTAACGAGAACAACTCATGGTCTGATCTCTCCTCAGAGTGGTGGGATCATCAATCCATTGCAGGTAGTATAGTCAATACACTCGTAGGAGTATTTCGTCCCAGAGCATCTCATATGCAATATGGGACAGGTATTTGGTCAGACTTTCTCAAACCCACCATGACGAAAGCCATTCCTCATATAGCCAAATTTGCTTTGAATACGGGAATGGATGTGATGCAAAATAAACGTTCATTAAAAATGCTCTTGTTCAACGAGGGAAAGAAGCGGTGACCAACTTAATGAATGGTCCTACGAAAACATTAACTTGTGCACCCTCTCACGTCGCTTCTCGTTTAGCCGGCAAGAAACGAACAGGAACAACGAGTCATACGAACAGTAGTATAAAAAAGAAACGAATGAGACCTCCCTTCAGTCTTCTCCTACAAATAAATCTAAACAGGTCGGAAGAGAGCAAGATATCTTTGACTAATAAGATGATGATGCAAAAAGGTTCGTGTGAGTGTAGTAGTCACGCTCTAGAGTTGTTTAATGTCCCTCCCACCAATGTATCCTTAGAAGAAGGAAGATGGGTGGAATATCACCCCGTCTCTAGTGACAATACACAATCTGCTCCTATTGAGTTTGAAATCAAAGGACAAGGCGATAAGTATTTGGATTTGAACCAGACCTAGACGGAATTGATCTAGCAGATGATAGTCAAATCACCCCCGTCAACAATTTGCTGCATAGTTTGTTTTCCGAGATCGATTGTAATCTAAATGGAAAAGTGATCACTCCTGAAACCGATACCTATCCCTATCGAGCTTATCTCGAAAAGTTGCTGTCCTTTTCTGATGAAACGTTAAAGTATCAAATTAGTGCTACAAGTTTATGGTACAAGATTTGGACGATTTGACACGGTGAATCCTCATACTGATGATGCCCTCGAGAAAAACTTGGCTGATCGTCATGAACGTATCAGTGAACGTAAAACCTTTAATATGATGGATCGTCTCCATTTGGATCTGTTTGAACAGAAACGATTTCTACCTAATGGTATAAATGTAAGCGTAAGGTTTAATAGAAGTCGTGAACCCTTTTACATGATGTGTGGAGGAGGTGAATTGGGTTATTTGAAGATATTACAAATGTATCTAGCGGTACCTAAAGTGAAACCCATCGTAACCTTACTGAATTAGATGAACGAACAGATGAATACCAGTACTGCTAAATTTCCCTCGAGACGTGTAGAAGTGAAAACTTTTACTATTTCTGTTGGTACACGTTCAAAGATTACAGATAATTTGTATCAAGGTCAAATTCCAAAACGTATAGTAGTAGGTATGGTGAGCAATGCCGCTTTCAATGGTGATGCGACAAAGAATTCCTTTTATTTTCAATATTTTAATGTCAATAAAGTGGATGTAAGTATCAATGGAGAAAGTCTTTGCACTCGTCCTTTAGAACCTGACTTTGAAAACAACTTCTACTTACGATCATACTTGAGCTTATATCAAGGATTAGGTCGATTAGGAAAAGACTAGACCCCTTCCGTGACCATTGACAACTATAGAAGAGGATATACCGTGTGGAGAATTTGATAACGTATTAGAAATCAACAAACAGAGAGAATTGGCTATAGACTATTGAAACCATGCAAAGTATTCAAGGCTTCAATGCTCATCAATTCAATAGTATTTTATCACGAGACCCTTATGTAGGACCCTCGTTCGGCGGAGTAGCCAAGAAACGTTTTACCTGACTATCTTATGGCAAATATTCATTTATCGTCAATACAGATCCTCACGATCAACCAGGAGAGCATCGGAATGCCATTCATAGGTCATCAGATTGCTGAATATTTTGGATTACCTCCCTGGATCTATCCTGATATCTACCAATTTATGAAACGCCATGGAGACCGAGTGATTTATAATCAATAGATGTATCAACACCCTCGCACCAAAGTTTGTGGACATTACTGTGTGTATTATTTACGTCAAAGACATCGAGGTGTCCCTAGTCATGTTGTATTTCAATCGTTATCAACCTTTACCAAGAAGAAGCAGAGAGAGAGAACATGGGGAATATGAGAGAGTCAGGGTTAAGGGATCATGTGACATAGGCTCACATCACATCAGAGTGAACACAGAGAGAAATCATGATTGCAACTTAGTACGCTAAGTACTGGGTTCTTTGTAGACGATATTTGAAATTTTGCATGATTATCTCTGCGACAAACCCTGAATAATATAAATAACAACTTGCTTGATATCATAATATAATTGATGTCACTGTTATTAAGTAATATTACAAAATCATTTAACCTCCACACTGCAGGAGAACATTCGTTATAAGATATTGTAATTTGATTAATAATTCATAGAAAAAAAAGTTTAGTACAAGAATAGATCTCGTAATTACGAGAAAATTATGTCGTTATTAGAGAGATCTCGTAATTACGATATAATTAAGGCGTTATTACGAGATAAGTATCTCGTAATTACGAGATACTTATGTCGTTATTACGAGACAAGATCTCGTAATTACGAGATAATTATGTCGTAATTACGAGAAAAGATCTCGTGATTGCGAGATGATTATGTCGTTATTACGAGATATTTTTCTCGTAATAATGTTCGTTACTAATTTTTAATTTTGAAAAATTAAAAGTGAGTACCGGACAATATACCAATAAACAGAAGTAGTCGACGAACTTTTTGTAAATCTAAATCGTCAGACACTTCTTTGAGCAGCAACAAAATAGCTGGCGCTGTTGGTTGCAGTACTCTGTAAATAATTCAAGGAAGATTGAATTAAAGTTAACGTCTGTATTTATTTCTGGTCGGCATAGGAATGACCAGAACAGACGCGAACTTTGGATTGTGCGGGGTAACTATTTTTTTTCCTAAAATCCTTAACTCCTAGCCAATGAAATTGCCAATTTCCGCAAGTAACCGCGGATGCTATTTCCAAGTTCAATGAAAACTACATAGCGTATTAATTTTCAAAGACGTGAAAAGGCTATCACTTTTTTTCACACGTGATCAGCCCAAACTCAGGTATTTACCTGTACATAAGGGGACGCTAAAAGATTATCTACTGGGGAAGTTCATTAATCCCTACATAATGGGAATATAACACTGCCTAATGGAAACTCCATTAGCCAGCATATCCTCGACATTGAAGAATTTCTCAAGTCTCGAAAAATGACACAATCTGTGTGTCTCAACAATTTACTAAATAAACATTTACCCCCTAAAAGAAGGAAATGGCATTTGAGATAAGTAATACAACAAATTCCCAAACAAACACATCAGGAAAAAAAGAAATGAAAGTCAAACATTCTAACGATCTATTCTATAATTAAGATATTTTCATACTTAATTCTTATGAATCAATATCTAAACTCATTTTTCCCCTATTTCGACAAATAGACTGAATGATACTTTATTATTATTATTTATGTCCAAAATAACTCAAGTAATTAAAATATTACCATGAGTTTTAGTTGTAAAAATAATAATTATTTTTTTAATAATAATTTCATCCTGACAATAAGAAGAAAAGATCTCGTAATTACGAGATAGTTAGGGATAGTAAATTATAGTTAATATATAAAATAACTCGAAATTTCGGGATAATAATTCGAAATTTTGAGTGTGTGTGTTTGTGTGTTTCGTTATATGTAATATTTTCATCATTTTGATAATGAAAACAAAAACATAAAATTTTATTTTTCTAATAAAATCCAATTTGGCTTGCTCATTGGCAACGATGGTTGACATAAGGGCTGCTACTGTCGATATCCAATTTATCGTTATAATTGAGTAAATTAAATTCTCTTTAACTCAAGTAAAAATAAATTACACAAGATAAATTAAATTTTCTTCATTTTTTCTTGAGATATTGGAATATTTGTCCAGATATTGAGGTAAAATTAATCAGTGTTATATCATCAATCACTAATGCTCAAGATTAAGATTAATTCAAATGGCTTCACGTAGGTCTCTGACCAATTGTTGTGCTGACCAGAACTGAATGCATCTATTAATACCACTCGCAAAGTAAAATTGAAGAAGTGCCAATCAATAATCAAAAACTCAAGTCCATTATAACACGACGAATTTTGGCAGTTTTGATACATTTATCGTCTGGGTAAACCCAATTTGTATATTAAATAGCCAGGCGCATACCAGGGAAGTTTCAGTTCATCTAATAAACATTAACATTGAGTTCTAATTAACACCATTCAATAACCAGATAAAACCGTGTTACTGTGTATACCAATGAATTAACTTGTATATACTCAAGTATTAAGATTTACGTATATATACAATGTCTCGGATAAATTAAAAAGATAACTGATCACCGTTTTTCATGATTAAACTTATAAATATATATACGTGATATAAAGAGTGTCAGATACCAAGGTATAAATCATTAGGATGTCCAGGATATAGGCACAAATCTGGTAAAAAATGGTCAAACACGGACCTCTTGCAATCAAGAGTGCAATGGAATCAGGTGCAATGGAAGAGTAAACGGCACTACTGCTGTCCCTTTCGACTTACATACTTTTTCGCGGTAACTCTCGCCTGCACACGTTACACTTCAGAGTGGTAGCAAGAATGTTTTGAACACGGAACTTTTATGTTTTACATAAAAAGACAAAACGAAAAATATTTGAAATATTGTATCTTGTTTTCTAGACTGTAAGGCATAACGATCCAAGATAGTGAAAGGAGCATTTGTCGTGGAGTTTTTCAATCTTTCCTTTTTATTACTTTATACTGATATACAACAGTAATACAAATTACAAAACAAAATTCAACCTTAGTATTTGTATACCCAAACCACACTGAACCTGACCTTATTTTCACAATATATATAGAAATATCTAATTTTATGTCTGTGTATAGTTCTTATTTGTTATTGTACATCAAGTACAAGTAGTAAATGTTTGGTAATCACAACTAATATCCCTTTAACTTCACGGTTGATGCTAAACGGAGCAATTACAAAACAATGTATCAAATAAAAGGTAAAACTGAAGAAGTACCAATCAATAATAAAAACTGAAGAAGTACCAATCAATAGTAAAAACTCAAGTCGATTGTAATGTGCAAATGGTCTCAACATGAAGAACAATTAAGAATCCCAAACGGGATAAGACAAGGTGTTCGGAAGGAGTCAGCGTCTTCTGCTGGCATGCCATACCCGTCGCAAATGTTCCATGGAAACCTTTCTAGTTCGATGAACGAGTCAAATTCGCTAAAAAAGTCAAGTTTGGCGATGAGGTCGAGTTCGGTGAAAAGCATGTTTGGTGAAACGGAGTCACTGTCTGTGACCGTGATCCAGAAATACTATCTAATATCTCTGAGAGAGCGACGTCATAATATTTAACAAGATCCCCGCATCGACCATAAAACTTCTCAAACGACGATTTCAAACGTTCAACAACATGTAACTTTTAAAGAATGAAGATATCGATAATTAGGTGTTTTTATAGCTGTTATCTCTCACACACACACTCACACGCGCGCACACGCACGCACGCACACACACACACACACGTACGGCTAAATGTATAAGGTAGTCATATTCATATATATATATATATATATTCCCATCATACCGTAACTATGTCGCTCATAATAATTGCTGTGATGATATTACATCGACAATGTGTGATGTATTTTCAAATAAATGATTTTTACTCATTCACTTTCATTGGTAAGAACTGTAACACGCAGTCACAATGACATTTGATGTAGTACTACAAACTTTTTTTTAGCCTCCTGGCTCAGTCGGTAGCGCGCTCGACTCTTGATCGTGAGGTCGTGAGGTCGAGTCCAGTCGGCGACACATTCTGTTATAAAGGGCCATAATAACTTAAATCTGTAGTAAGTGCTTTCTTTATATCAAGTATAAATGCAATAAATTTATTTCTTCATTTATCCAGTATTGGTATGTTCTTGTGTATGTGTTGAAATATAACGCATATATATATATATATATATATATATATATATATATATATATATATATATATATATATATATATATATATATATTATATATATATATATATATATGAATGATTTTTCAGTCAACAATGACAGTTATATATATATATATATATATATATATATATATATATATATATATATACATGTATATATATATATATATATATATATATATATATATATATATATATATATATATATATATATATATGATTTTTCAGTCAACAATGACAGTTTTCAAACTTTTGTAAATGCTATACATCCGATAGTACCAGCATATAAAGACGATGCACATAGATAGTCCAGTACACACGGTTTATATTTTGACATTTTACTTTATATAGCCACCAACAGTTAATGACAACAAAACATTGGCAATCGTTATGACCTCAGCTTCCAAGTCAAATGTCTGCATTAAGCTTGTGATATTTTTGGCTTTCAGATGATGTTTATGTATCCCAGATGTTCCGATGACGTAATTTGTATGAGTGGTAAATGACCTTATAATTATTTTGGGTCATAACAATTTACGTACGAAATATTCACATTCAAAAGTTTTGCAAATAACTATACAGTCAAAATAAAAAATAACATTTGAGCTTGGGAATTGTATAAATTTGGTTACTTCGGTCCCGTTTCCTTCTCTTCATTTTGCAGAGATCTTTGCTTGTTTATCTTCATTAATTTTGCATTATGTATTGTATTTTGAAAACAGAAAAACACTCAAATTTCACAAGTTTTCGGCCACTTGGCCTCTTTCACTTGATAGAGGCCAAGTGGCCGAAAATTAGTGAAATTTGAGTGTTTTACTGTTTTTTGCATACTGATACTTCCCTTTGGAGGACATTAAATTTTATTGTATTTTGTATTTTGACGTCATCGAACAATAAACAATTTGGTATTTTCCTTATCCAAAGTTAACACCCCTAGTAGCAGGTATCGATTGTGATGTAATTTGTTTGTGCGTAAAATGAGAAAAGTTAAAATAATACATAGGTAAACCTATGGAGAGGGCGAAGGCATTTATTAACAGTTTTACATGTTCAGTTAATCCTTTTTGGGAATCCCGGCAACGCGACACGACAGAATCATCAAAGGGATTAATATTCAGTGTTTTTATCATGTAAATGTCCCGATCATTCACTCATTGTTTAAAATAAAATATTGAGTGGCTGACTGTTTCCTTGGTGCTAAAACTTAAATAGAATCTATGTGGTATTTATTAGTCATGAATTAAATGCACAAACATGTTTTTATGTAATATATTTTTCTCTATCCCAGCGTATCCATCATTTCGTGCATGCAGTTCACATTACCAGAATAATGGATTCGCTTCGTGATCGGGTTCGATGTACATCCCTAGTCTCGGACTACAAAATGTTTCTTAGTGTGGTAGTTTATTATTTCGTTTGCAATGCGCTTTTAAGTAATGACTTTGCATTTCCGACATTTTGATTATGTCACGCGCAAATTCCCGATGTGAGCAAAATTTTTACCATTAGTATAAATAATACCAGCGATATATAAAGCTAATATTTATATATCGCTGATAATACATATGGAGAGGGCGAAGGCATTCATCAACAGTTAATCCCTTCGGTGATTCTGTCATGTTGCCCCCTGCTGGGTGCAACACGACAGAATCACCAAAGGGATTAATATTCAGTGTTTTTATCACGTAAATGTCCCGGTCATTCACTCATTGTTTTATTACTTTTAAATAAAATATTGAGTGGCTGACTGTTCCCTTGGTGCTAAAACTTAAATAGAATCTATGTGGTATTTATTAGTCATGAATTAAATGCATAAATATGTTTTATGCTATATAAATTTCTCTATCCCATTGTAACCATCATTTCGTGCAGTTCACATTACCAGAATAATGGAGGCGCTTGTGATCGGGTTCGATGTACAACCCTAGTCGTTCTGGGAAAGTCTGGGTCTACAAAACGTTTCTTAGTGTTGTAGTTTATTACTTCATTTGCAATGCGCTTTTAAGTAATGACTTTGCATTTCCGACATTTTGTTTATGTCACGCGCAAAGTCCCGATGTGAGCAAAATTTTTACCATTAGTAGTACGGGTCCCCGGATGTAGTAGGAATAATAAATGTGAGCTTCTCTACATATATGAGAGCTTCGCCCTCTATTACGGGTCCCCGGATGTAGTAGGAATAAAAAATGTGAGCTTCTCTACATATATGAGGGCTTCGCCCTCTGTCAATTGTGACGTCATATTTTTGAGTGAAAACGATGTTGTTTTCTCACGTAAAGACATGACGTCACAATCGATACTTGCTTACATGGGAAATAACTCTGACTAACGAAAAGACAGAATTATTACCGTTAGTTACAACAGTATCAGTTTGGATACCCACGATGGTGAAAGCGCTCACGACATACAGAAAATTTAAATAGGAAATTGTGACATGTACTATAATTTTCTTCACATGTTGAGCCAAACATCATTTATATATATATATATATATATATATATATATATATATATATATATATATATATATATATATATATATATATATATATATATATATATATAAAGTAAATCCATAATCAAAGGCAAGTTGAAAATCAATTATCAAAAGTGTCTGGCAGGTGTATAGGCCTACACCCAATTAATACACCAAAAGCACTCTTGTTTATAAAAACATTAACACTTCGTAACTATGCAGTTTCATTTATCACAAATTTGTTTTTTTTTTAAAATGTCACCTTGTCCTTTGACAATGTACACCGTACATCTTTGTGACGAGCGAATTTTGGTTTTTAAATAGATTCCAGTCCATAAAATAGTTTAGTGCATATAATATAATACAGACTGAAAAAGTGTAATATGATTCTATGAACTATCAAACTGTCGATATCTTACGTTATAAAAATACATGTTTGTTTAGAAAAAATGTACAGAGTCTAGATTTAGCCTACATCTAATAGGGCCTCTTGTTTTTTTAAAATAAAGTCGGAATAGAATACGGATCTATCTAGAGCTATATAAAACGTCTTCATCCCATTTAGAATCAAGATATATATTTATTTCTTTTCGGTATAAAAGACGATTACGATGATACACTATTTCAGTATGCTGGTTTAAAACATTAAAACACAGAGAATTGCGGCCGAATGATCGCTCTGAAGTCGAAGTAGATATATGAAGATTTATAAAATGTCCGAAAAATAGATACAGGTTTGACCTGGATATATATACTCTGGACCCGAGGATTCTGTCCTGATGAGTTAGAAAGTAAAATTTATTCGTCCTTCTTTAACTATTGAGCTAAAAATCCGAACGTTTTCCAAAAGATATAACTGACAGGCAAACTGACTAAATACTTGTACTAACCCTGTCGAAATTATACTGCATAATAACGTGAACCGAAAAACCCCCAAATGAATGTACCTACCGAACGCACTTTGAATCAAGTTTTTGTTTAATTGTGTTGAACCACACATGATAATTTGAATATTTTTCATCAAATCGCGTTGAGTCTGTTAAATATTTCCGGTAAATGCTTGATTTCATACAATAAATAAAAATGGCACAATATTCCATGTTTGGTATAGAGTGTAGACTTTAAAGTAAATTTGTTTTAGACATAAATAGACTAGACAATAATTTGCCCTTCAAATATAACTATTTTATTTCCTGATCACTGCAAAGCCACAAACCGGAAATCGCTATTTCGGTTGTTGAGACGTCTATACCAATTGTGACGAGGATAAACTCCTCACTTGACTGTGGACTTACGGCGGGTGTGACCGGTCGACAGGGGATGCTTACTCCTCCATGGCACCTGATCCCACCTCTTGGTTTCCAGAGGTCCGTGTTTGTCCATTTTTACCGGATTTGTATCTATGTCCTGGACATTCTATTGATTTATACTTTGGTATCTGAAATTTTTGTATTCAAATTATCATGAAAAACCCGGATCCAAAAACGGGGAGACAATTTAACAAGAACCTTAATGTAAAGGCAATGACTGCGTTCTACACCAGTAAGCTGCGTGAGGCACACTGTGACCTGGTAGAGGGGAGACAATTTAACAAGAATCATGATGTAAAGGCAATGACTGCGTTTTACACCAGTAAACTGCGTGAAGCACACTGTGACCCGGGAGATAATTTAACAAGAATCATGATCATTACGTGATTCTAAATTACAAAAATAGTTTGTTGGTTCCCCCCCCCCCCCATTTCGACCCATTTTACTCTAGATCTTATCATGTGACCTTTTATTTTTTTTTTCTTTCTTATTGCATCTAAATTTGCCTTTTTTTCTTGTAAAATGTCGAAAAAATTATTTGATTTTTTATAACAATTAATTTCTAGGCTATTAATTTCCTGGCAAAGCTTTTTTCTCTGTATAATCCCTCTCCCTCTTTTTAAAACTAGCATGTGAAATAGAGATACCTCTTATTTCCATTAATTCAACTTCTAAAAAAGTACTGTCATTAATTGTTAAATCAATAATATCATTTGGAATTGATGCTATCATATATACGAAAGCCGATTAGTATCAAAGAAAAAAATAAAATTATCTCGTAAGTACGAGATAGTTATCTCGTTATTACGAGCAAGGATCCCGTAATTACGAGATAATTATGTCGTAATAACAAGAAAGATCTCGTAATTACGAGATAAATATGTCGTTATGACGAGAAAAGATCTCGTAATTACGAGATAAATATGTCGTAATAATGAGAAAAGATCTCGTAATTATGAGATAATTATGTCGTAATAACGAGAAAAGATCTGGTATTTACGAGATAATTATGTCGTAATAATGAGAAAAGATCTCGTAATTACGAGATAGTTATGTCGCTATTACAAGAAAAGATCTCGTTATTACGAGATAGTTTTCTCGTTATATCGAGAAAAGATCTCGTAATTACGAGATAGGGATTATAGTTAATTGTCCCGTAATATATATAATAACTCGATATTTCGGAATAAAAATTCGAAATTTGAAGTGTTTGTGTGGTTCATTATATGTAACATTTTCATCATTTTGATAATGAAAACAAAAACATGAAATTTTATTATTCTAATAATGACCATGTCTTGCTAATTGGCAACGATAGTTGATATAAGGGTTATGTCGATATCCAGTTAATCGTTATAATTGGGTAAATTAAATTCTCATTAACTCAAGTAAACATGATACATTTTCTTAATTTTTTTCTTGAGATATTGGAATATTTTCCAGATATTAAGGTAAAAATAATCAGTGTTATATGTTCATTACTAATGTTCAAGATTAAGATTAATTCCAATGGTTTCGCGTAGGTCTCTGACCAGTTGTTGTGCTGACCAGAACTGAATGCATCTATTAATACCACTCTAAAAATCAAAGTAGATAACTCGAAAATTTTATATATTAAATCGATATTTAGAGATAATAACTCGAAATTTCGGGATTATATATTTTTACACATGGCAACATTACTCTTTCGTAGAATTATATCCCCCGCTGTCGTATAATAATCAAATTGCGTCCGGTCGGTCCGAAAATGTCCGAGTCTCTATAATTTCCTATCCCTAACTTTTTAAAACTCTTTCTATAAAGTATTTATCATGAAGAAGAAGATTGTTAAATTTCCATAAACCTTTTCCTTTTACAAAATCATCGAATTTAAGTTCTATTACAATGTGGGAGTGATCTGATCTTATCCTGCTTTATTATCTATCTTTTCTATTAAATTACTGATATTTTCTGAAGTAAAGAAATATAATCTAGTCTTGCATGTTGAATCTATCTACTTGATATCACCAACAATCACTACAAGTGATACTATGAAATATGATTTCTATCTAAAAATTTAGAATAAATCGATAAAATCCATGGATATTAAAGTAAAGTCTCAGAGAGTTGCCTACCCTTGGTTACTGCTACACAGTTTTCATTTTACACAAACAAATTGATCAGAATCATAAAGGCAATGACTGCGTTTTACACCAGTAAGCTGCGTGAGGCATACTGTGACCTGGTAAAGTTTAGACAATTTAACAAGAACCTTAATGTAAAGGCAATGACTGCGTTTTACACCAGTAAGCTACTTGAGGCACACTGTGACCTGGTAGAGGGGAGACAATTTAACAAGAACCTTAATGTAAAGGCAATGACTGCGTTTTACACCAGTAAGCTACTTGAGGCATACTGTGACCTGGTATAGGGGAGACAATTTAACAAGAACCTTAATGTAAAGGCAATGACTGCGTTTTACACCAGTAAGCTACTTGAGGCATACTGTGACCTGGTATAGGGGAGACAATTTAACAAGAACCTTAATGTAAAGGCAATGACTGCGTTTTACACCGGAAAGCTATTTGAGGCATACTGTGACCTGGTAGAGGGGAGACAATTTTTACAAGAATCATAATGTAAAGGCAATGGCTGTTTCACATTAGTACGCGGCTTGAGGCACACTGTGATCAGGTAGACGGGAGACAATTCAGTTTGTATATATATTAATATCACTATTGTAAGTAATTGTTAGATAATGAAAACATAGATAAATAAATTCATGTAAAAGTCATCAACTAAGAATTATCTGGATTATAGTGAATGAGAAGGGTATTGATCAGGTAATAATTGTTGCTTTCTAGTTCAAAAGGTGTGTAGGACTTTAAAAACCAGTTGAAGTCAAAATGATCTTCATTACTAAGTAACAATATAAACTCATTTTCAAAAGGCAGGTTAACTATATTTTACTGTTAGTATAGAGGTCTGATAAAAAGAGGTTCTTTCAGGTGTAAGACTTTTACATTTAATGAGAAAGTGAATTTCATCTTCCATCTCCTCTCCACATAAATTACAAATAATATCTTCCGCCTTAATTTTAAAATATCAACCTCTTTCTATATTTAGGTCATGATACTTAATACGATATTTTCGTTAATAGCTAATGTTGATGTTTATTATCAACGTTCAGATATTGTTCAAACCTAATAGAGATTTTAAATATACCATATGTGCGAAGTTTATTTTTCTGCAAAGGATTTTTGAGATTACCATTCAAGATAGTTTTATACCATAAAGTTGAATTTTTTCTATTTATTCCTTTTTAACTGAATCACTAGTAAAATAAAATTAGCCTTATAGCAATGAGGCTTTTTATCTCACCTGACTCAAAGGGTCAAGTGAGCTTATGCTATCACTTGGCGTCCGTCGTCCGTCTGTCGTAAACTTTAAAAATTATTCTCCTCTAAAACCACCAGACCACATGGAACAAAACTTGGCCACACACATTCTTGGGGTGTCTAGATTTAACATTATATCCAGTATGCTTGTCGACCATCCAACATGGCCGCCATAGCTTTAAACAGAACATGGGCGTAAAACTTCATGTTTCCATGGAACATTTGCGACGGGTGTGCAACGCCTGCAGGGACGCTGACTCCTTCCGGAGTATCAATTGGTACATCTACATTTTTGTGTTCTTATATTTTTAATTTCTGTGTCTTTCCAATATTTGTAGGTTCTGGCATATGTGTTTTAATATATAGCTGTTACATTTGTGTATTTAAGCTGCGGGCTGATGTCCACACTAAGATATATTGAATGATTTGTCAATCAACAATCATGACAATTTCCACACTTTTGTAAATGATATATATCCGATAGTACCAGCATATAGAGATGAAACATATAGATAGTCCAGTTCACACGGTTCATATTTTGACATTTTACTTAATATAGACACCAATAGGTAATGACAACAAAACTTTGGCGATCGTTTGACCTCAGTCTCCGAGTCAAATATCCGTACTCACCTTTGTAATACTTTTGGCATTCATATGATGTTTATGCATCCCAGATGTTCCGATGTACTGCAGCATGAACGTCAATTCTAAAAAGGGTGGCAAATGACCTTATAATTTGTTTGTATCACGACAAATCGTACAAAAATGTAGTCTATTCTTTCACATTCAGACGTTTTGCAAACAATTATATAGTCAATATAAAAATACGAATTTGGATGGAAACTGAGTAGCTATTTCGAGTCCTATTTTCCCTCTCTTGATTACAAAGATATATTTCCTTGTTTGAGTCCAAAAATTGTTTATATATATATATATATATATATATATATATATATATTATATATATTATATGTGTGTGTGTATTATATGTGTGTGTGTGTTGTGTGAAAATATAAATTAATTATTATTGTATATAAATATAATAATTATATTTAAGTATAAAAATATATAAAAAAAAAATTTGAAAATTATAAAATATTAATAATATAATTAAAAATTAGGTAGATAATATATGGAACTAATACTATATATTTATATATAATTATATAATATAATATAATGATAAATTATTAATAAAAAAAATTATATATATATAAAATTAATATATAAATAAATTTATATATATAATTATAAAATTAATAATAAAATAATAATATTATTTAATTATAATAATATTATTAATAAAATAGTATATAAAAAAAACAAAAAAAAAAACAAAAATATATAAAATATAATAGTATATAATGATAAAATACTATAATAATATATATATTTTCTAATTAATATATATAAATTCAGTATAATATTAATAATAATTATATATTTTAAATATATAATAATAATATAAGTAATTTTTAAATATATAATAATAATATATAATATATAATAATATATAAAATAATTATATTTAATAAATATTATTATTATAAAATTAAATAATTAATAATATATAAATTAAATTATAATACAATATATTATTAATATTATTAATTTTAATAATATATAAATTATATATTATAAATAGTATAATTATATATTATAAAAGTTATAACTAATATAATATAATAATAAAGTATATATATTTGTTATATAATTTAAATAGTAATTTTTAAGGTATTATTAGTTAATTATAATAATAATTTAATTAATAAATTAAATTATATTAAGTAAGTATATATATTTATTATTATAAATGATATATATTAAATATAAATATATATATACAATATAAATAATATATTTATTTTAATTATAATAAATATATATTTATTAATACAAATAACTCTTTATTTAATATAATATATACTATTAATTATAAATAATTATAATAAAAATAATAATAATTATATATAATAATCTTAAATAAATAATATTATAATATTATATTAAATAATATTTATTATAATATATATGAAATATATAATTATATATTTATAAAATAATATAAATAAATTAAAAAATTATAATATTTTATTAAGATATTATTTATAAGTATATATTAAAATAATAAATCAATAATAATATAATAAAATAAATAAATTGTAAATATTAGATATATAATAGATATAAATATAATTTATAATTAATATTATTAAATAATATTATAAATAATAATTATAATAATATAAAAATTAATATAATATATATATAGTTATATAAGTTATAATTAATTTAATATATATACTATATATGATTATAATATTGTGTGTGTGTGTGTGTGTGTGTGTGTCACAGATAATCATATATTTATTTCTCCGCCATATTTCTGTAACCTAGAACCCAGAATTTTGGTACTACCTCATAATTCTATACATAAGTAATTTTTCGCACCAATGCCATCATTTAAATTCTAAATATACTTTCTAGACGAATTTGGCCATGTATTTTGATTTATTATGTGGCCTTGTATGATACCACTTTCACTTAATAAATCTATTTCCAATTACAGCTCAACTGATGAAGTCTAACTGACAAAACGTTTCTCTGAGCATTATAACTTTGAATAGGTATACAATATTTATAACCACTAGGTTGTTGCCACTGCTGGTGGATCGGTTGAGTCCCCGAGGTTATACATAAATCTTGTACCTGGTATCTCGGTGCCAGCTGATGATATTGTACTAAAGTAATATTTCGCACAGTGGTTACTGTTAGACGGACTTGGCTATGCAATTAGATTCATTATTTGGCCTTGTATGATAACACTTTCCTTTTAGAACATATGTTTTAAATTGGAGCTCTACCGATGAAGTCTATTTGACATAAACGATTGCCTTGAGCATTATAACTTTGGTATTATTTTTATAATATTCATAATACGATTCGTGTTACGACATATGTTTGTAATATAAAGTTGTTTATATGTTTGAGATAGATGGTTGTGAAATGAATGTTAGTTAAAAATTTGACAATTGGTAAATCCTTCTGTATAATCTGTTCTTATCTAATTTGCAGGCATTTCTAGTAAGTAACGTGTAATTATCAATCATTCTGATTTCATACAGAAGTTCCTCATTGCTACCTACATTATCAGATAACAAGTTCCGCTTCTTTTTGTGTTTGACTCTTTCGATGTATAAATTAATTTCTGAATCGATATACTTGACATTCTAAAATCATCTGAATTGATATTGTAGTATTTAATTTTTACCTAGGAAAATTGTCAATTTTTATTTACTAAAGGTGAGGATAGACGGATTAAATTAATGAAATTTACGTTAACGTTTTAGAGAGCTGTTTACTTCCACCCAGTTTTCATACTAGGTAATTAGTTTGTAGCAAGGCACCATTTGTCCATGGCACATGATCCCACGTCTTGGTTTCCAGAGGTCCGTGTTTGTCCATTTTTACCGGATTTGTATCTATGTCCAGGACTTTCTATTGATTTATACTTTGGTATCTGAGATTGTTCATATATTTTTTCAAATCAAGGCTTCAGTGAATTTTAGAATTCAAACGAGCGTTACCTGCGTCTTTACCACACGCCATCTTATGTAAATCGGACAATATGTCATAATATGGAATCAAACGTTATCAGTGGCCTAAAGCTAGTGATAGAATTACAGGTACTTGATTGTATGTACAGTAGGGATAAAGTATCCTTCCATATTTCAAGGTTAAAAAAGAAGAAACCTGGGAGAAATATCTTTGATACTATCCGAAGTGTCACCCCATAACTTTTATGATTCATTTTAATGGAGTCACGAACGGTAAAAATAATTTCGTTTAATTATATGTTAATCAGTATCACTTTGGTTTATTTCATAACAGAATTGTTACAGAAGTAATGTGTTATCATTTTGCATGTATTGTTTTATCAATATCATTCTATACATGTGTCGGTCATTATGTAAATTAAAATAAATATTTCTGATCATGTTGATTATTATATTAAATCCTTTATTATATTTGTATTGTAGCAGTTTAAACTTGCAATAAACAAAATTTTATTAAGATAAGAAATTCATACTTCACAATCAGAATGAAAAAGGTTGATTTTGACAATGTCATTTCAATAATTGTATCATTCGCACAGAGCATTTGCAGTTACCGAGTGATACACAAGGTTCCTTTACAAAATGCAGTGACTGATTCTTCGCCATTTGCTTTTTTGTGACTTTTGCTTTTATTTTTTTCTCCTATATACTTGATTTCTTCGTCTCTGTCCAATACTGGTAGGTTCTGCGATATGTGCTGAATTATACGGATTTTATTTGTTTTTAAGCTGCGGGCTTATGTCTACACTTAAATATATTGAATGATTTGTCAATTAACAATGACAATTTTCATACTTTTATAAATGCTATATATCCGATAGTACCTGCATATAGAACCGTCGAGTGAAATATCCGTAGTGTGTGTGTGTGTGTGTTTATCAACATGCATTTATTTCTCCGCCATGTTTCTCTTTCATGAAGAAACGTTTGAAATATAAAGTTTATGCTTGAGATAAATGTTAGTGGAACGAATGTTCATTATGCTATGTAAAAATAGAAAATCTCACTTTATAATTTTTATTGAATTTCAAGACATATCTAATTAATGATAATAAATCATTCTGAATTTATACATGAGTTACTTCATTGTCATACATTCTCGGATAACAAATCTAAGCTTCATTTTGTGTTTGGCTCGTTCGATGTTTTAATTATTTTTCAAATTTGTCTACTTAATATCCCAAAACATTATCTGAATTAATATTGTAGTAATTAACGTTTTCCTAGAAATTGTCAATTTTATCTCATCTAGAGACGAACCGATGAAATAAATGGAGTTAAGCATAACAATTTAGAGAGTTGCCTCCCTTTGTTTACTTCTGGACAGACACCACCAAATATTTTCCCATAGGCCTCAATGCTAATTTACAAAACTTCAGGTCACTGTCACTCCCATGTTTATAAAATCTGGGTCAAATAAGTACCCTGTGCTGAAAAGATCAATATTTTTGATAACAAAATAATGCAATCAAAAGTATATTTTACTTCAAATTTTCACTTGTTTACAACTCGTAGTATTCCCTCAAATGGAATTTATCTATTCTCATATGACCCCTCCCTTTCAATTTTCAACCGTCCACTCTATAATTTGTACACCAATATTCATGTATCTTTTTTATCACCTTAATTTCACTTATTAATGGCAAAACTAATTTTTTCATTTAATGACCAATCAGATCTCTGGGCTCATTTTACCCTCCGCACAAACTTTGGGTGTCCAAAATGTCTGCGCCCATGTTGTAAACAAAGCAGGTGTTTTTCCTATAGATTTATTTGCCAAAAATGGTCATTTTGCATTTTTTGGAAATCTCATTAACTGTACACCAAGCCCCCTTAATAATGAGGATGGGAACCCAACCTGAAGAGAAACACAGTCTATAATGTGTCACACCCCTACCTCTTTCCCATTCTTAACAAATAAATACATTACTCTGTTTTTTTCATGATTTTCATTCAGAATTGTCTGTAACACATACACTTCATTATTTTGACTGATTTCATACCACCAATATTGACCATGATATCAAATAAGGGTAGACGGTACCCCCTTAATAATGGAAAAAAATGACAAAATATACCATTTTCTTCACAAAAACTTAAAATTTGGATCATTTCTTAATGAGCATGGAACCAATTTAGTCGCCAGAAGTAAAGAAGAATTTCTGAAGCTCACTTAAAAGTAAACCATGTCATTTTTTATATCATCAAATTGCTTTTATTGACAAGGAATGAAGTGCACCCTTAATAAAAGTGTATAACTTCTGTATACCCTTACATACAACCCCTTATTGTGTTCATTTATATAAAATATGTCATGTAATCATTTTCAGACGTGTCCATGTTTTGTTTCATCCCTTAATTACAGTCTCATGATGTAACTAATTAAATACAGAGGGCAGATAACCGAGTCTGACTTTAAAATGACCGACACTTAAATGGTGCAAAATGCTAGTCAAATTGCTTTTAAAAGGATATGACATATTTATAGTTCTGTTTCAGATGAAAAACTAAGTCAAATTTTAATTATACTAAGTTTTGAAACCAGTAAAAGTCAATATCAGGTGTTAATTTTTGTCTGGTATGACCCCAAGAGAGTGTTAAGTGACATTTGCTGGAAGGGGGTGGGTGAAAAAAGGTGATTCAAACACAAAATGCATGACGAAAACATGCAACTTGAATGAATATTAGATGAGTTAATACAGAAAAAAATATAATTGACACTTTATAATTATCACAGGTACCTTATTGGACAATATTTCCTGGATTTAAGAAATTGAAATATTCCTTCTACAGGTTAAAATGTTGATAGATTATGACAAAAATGTTAAAACGCCCTATTTCTAAAGATTTTTTTTATTTACAAATTATCTGTTACCCAAATTTAACACAATATGACCTAACCACAATGTGGAAATTCTTGTGTACAGATCAGCAAAAGGGGGGGGTGTGTTGGTGTGTTATTTAAATTAATTTTTATACTGTTTTCAGTGTATATGGCATGATGAAATATTTTACTGATGAGACTTAAATGCTGAAATGCAGTTTAATACAATTTTGTAAAAAATGAGACGGTTCTTACCCTTCAGTATACAGCATAAAGGTACAAAATACACTGCACGAGTCAAATGACATGGGTCCAATATGTAGATTTTGCCCTTAAAAGAAGAAAAATCAACCAGTCTTTACCTCAAAAAGGTCTGATTTTAATTCAAATGAGTTAAAATTTACAAGAGAAACATCATTTCCAAAATATAAAAATTAGTCACTATGCATAACCATAACTATATGATTTTTATACAAGAACATGTGCATGTTTGTAGGAGAGGGTGGGGGTATACTTGAATTTTCCAATTACAGATGAAATTTTGACCAATAAATGATAAAATATTAGTTCTAGGTGTAATATAAAACATACAGATAAAATTCAGAGATCTCAATATGCACAAATGCATAATAATGTGTGTAGAGGCAGCACACCTATTAAATTTGCACCTTGTGGACCCCCAACAGGTGCTCCATTTCATAGAGACCCTCAAATCTGTTTAAAAGTATGAGTAAAAGTGAAAATTGCAACTTGGGTGATAAAAATGAGAGAAATGACTTATTTTAAGGCTTCATCCAGCCTACATGTGTCAAATGTGCATTTCTCTTAGGACAGACACCACCAAATATTTTCCCATAGGCCTCAATGCTAATTTACAAAACTTCAGGTCACTGTCACTCCCATGTTTATAAAATCTGGGTCAAATAAGTACCCTGTGCTGAAAGATCAATATTTTTGATAACAAAATATGCAATCAAAAGTATAGGTTGCCGTTGCATTTCTACTTCAAATTTTCACTTGTTTACAACTCGTAGTATTCCGCACCAAAGGAAAATATCTATTCTCATATGACCCCTCCCTTTCAATTTTCAACCGTCCACCCTATAATTTCCAAAGTACTACCAATATTCATGTATCTTTTTTATCACCTTAATTTCACTTATTAATGGCAAAACTAATTTTTTTCTCAGGGCACAACTTTGGGTATCCAAAATGTCTGCGCCCATGTTGTAAACAAAGCAGGTGTTTTTCCTTCTACTCAGTTTTCGGACAGACACCGCAAAATATTTTCCCATAGGCCTCAATGCTAATTTACAAAACTTCAGGTCACTGTCACTCCCATTTTTATAAAATCTGGGTCAAATAAGTACCCTGTGCTGAAGGATCAATATTTTTTATAACAAAATATGCAATCAAAAGTATAGGTTGCCGTTGCATTTTTACTTCAAATTTTCACTTGTTTACAACTCGTAGTATTCCGCACCAAAGGAAAATATATATTCTCATATGACCCCTTCCCTTTAAATTTTTAACCGTCAACCCTATAATTTCCAAAGTACTACCAATATCCATGTATCTTTTTACCACCTTAGTTTCACTTATTAATGGCAAAACTTTTTTTTTCATTTAATGACTAATCAGATCGCTGGGCTCATTTTACCCTCCGCACAACTTTGGGTGTCCAAAATGTCTGCTCCCATGTTGTAAACAAAGCAGCTGTTTTTCCTTTCATACTAAGGAAGTAATTAGTTAGTAGGAATTATATTTTGAAACAATTGACTCGCAGATTAAATGTACAGAAATGAATCTTACCAGCTTTTTAACAAAGATAATTTAGGCAACAACTTAATCAGGTGTGACACTTGAACGGGTCAGAAAAGTATTTGTGTTCAGTCTTGTTAATGCATACAAAATGGGAGTGTATTTAAGATACACGTGATGCGGAAATTTACAGAATTTTAAATTATCTATTTTCTATGTAGATCAGATCTGTGCAGCAAACAAAAGAGGTTTAGGATAACAAACATGATGCAATGTTTTAAAATCAAAAGCATTATTAAGCTGTAGTGCTTTAAATTTTGTATTTGCTACAATCTAGTAAATTCATAACAGGGAATAAGTTACAATGAAGTTTTATTCGCTGAATTGTAAAACTTTAATGTAATTAATATATGTGTAAGAAAAGTTAGCATTACAGAATTGCTAGGCTCATTGTCGCCAAGATAAACGGCCAATAATGATACCGAAGAAATTGTAAATGCAATACTTCGTAACACGTGTTATAAAGTGATGACTAATCGGATGGTACATGTGGCATCCAAGCTGGATAGATTACATAACCAATATGTACTGTTCCCAGAAGACAAAGCCTCAAATAATATAGTTTTTGTTTGCAAGGCACATTAATATAATTGTTTATTAGAAGATTATTACGAATTCTGGTAATCCTTCAAACACACGTAGCTCAGTTTCAACGGACGAGATCCTTAAAAATCACGTGTCCGTATTATGCTCTATTGATGTACCTACAACCGATACTGATTTTAACTACAATATTTATATTGGGTACCTAAATTTCACAAAACCCTATATAAGAAGAGGTACATAGCTGGATCCAGCAAATGTTCTATCAAACCGTTATCTTTACTCCTTATCAAGATACCGACAGCCGTAAAGGAGAAACTTCAGCAATACTGTACAGTTGTTTATTCCAGAAGTGGTGTAAATCAAATATCATAAACAACTTTTAAAAAAATTGAAGGCACACCTTTTTTAATTTCAAATTCACAGTATCAAAACATACGACTTCTCCACTCTTTATAAAACAATTCCAAATGAAAAATTAAAACAGAGACTTTTTAGCATCATAGACAACTTTTTTTTCACTAAAGGTGGTGCCAGAAAATTTAAATATCTAGTGATTGGTCATCATGATACTTATTTTGCCCAACAACACTCTGATTCTACGCATAAAGTCACTGAAGTTGATATTAAAAGATGCCCGGATTTCTAATAGACAATATATTTATAATGTTTGGAGACGTGCTATATCAACAAACCGTTTACCATCGTAAATTTTTACGTTTATGTGGTAATATCCAACAATCATGCATATGGGGTTTATATTTCACAAATGATCCGATATGCCAGGGTGTGTTCAACAAATGAACATTTCATATACAAAGGTAAAGTTTGTTTAGTCTTTTTCTATAATGTAAACAACAAAAAACTTAGTGTACAAAATTCAATGATAAAAAATGTACAAGTAAATTTAGAAACAATAAGTAATATGAGTGTATAGAAGTATTCAGTAAAGGGAAAAATCTGTAGAGAAGTGCAATGTATCGAGTCACGGTAACAACATTGCAATATGAACATCATCATTTCTGATAAGGAAATAGTACAGTAAACATTTGGGGCGATAGAAGTAAAAATGAATACGTATCAAGGGATATTAAAAAACACCAAATACAATGACAACAGTTAGTTGTACATTTATTTGGAGAAGATACCAACAAAACAGAAGTTCCATGACTTATCAGATGTGAACACACATTAAGGCAACTATAGCATATCAACATCAAAGAGTGTAAATAAAATGAGCACGATAGGCTGTAGTATTGAATGTAATATATTTCAAACTATTCTGTAGGATATTTTTGTACGACAAAAACTAACTTTCATAAATATGACGAAAATCGCGATCCCGACCAAAACACGATAAATCACGTTGTGCAGTAGACATCTGCTTTGATAACAAGTAATAATAATGTTTTTTTATATAACCAGTTGCATATTTACAAATTCTTAAACAGGCAGACTGTCACATGCTGAGTGTTTCGTCATTGTTCGTTCTCTGTCGTTGAATCTTGAGTCCGAAAATCTTGTTATTTGATATCATTAAAAACCATTTGATTTAATACCCTTCTTTTCAAAGTCGTTACGGAATATTTTGTAATGGTGGGAAAACACGTAGACAGTAATTTGATACAGACGGACTTTTCAGAACAATGACTTCGATAACCTTTTATTGCAAATTAAACTGTCATGTACACACCTTATACACGAGGAAATAATTGTTTTCATACTTGTTTGGTTTGCCTATAGATAAATCTATCTCATTTTTGTCACTGACACGAGTGTCGGTCATTTAGACAAATGACAGACGGATTTTAAATACACATTCACACATTTTCCGTCTCAGAATAAATCATATTTTATTATACAGTGACAATTTATAGATCATTCCACTGTAATACAAAAACCACCTCAAGTATAGTGTCCTTACAATCTTTTCATGTGTAATTTTGCTGTTGTATTCTCAATTTTATTTCCCGTGAAATATAACGACATTTTCATCTGATAAGAGATTTACAACATACCAAAGTAATAAATGATATTCTACTACGACGTGGCAAATATCCCAAGAACGTATCATATCACAGTAGTATGACCATCGTTTTCATACTGTCGTCAAAATCGATAAATTTTTATCTAGAGAAATTATTGAAACAATTACAAATACATTTTTTTATCAGGGGTTGAGGAGAGATTTATGAATTGGCTGCACAATATAAGAAACGTGTTATTGTTTAATTCAATTATTGTTATAAAATGCACACTCTAATGTTGCACGTTATCATCTGAAAATATCGTCACCGCTATTAAAATTGATATAAATTATGACATACGTTTTGTATCAATTTTTGTATTTTAATTTTTTTTGTCATTATTTTTACTCTAAGATAAGGTGGATTCTGGACTTTCCTAAATCAGAACGGTTTCTTCCGTATATTATTCTAAAAACCTAACTAACTACAATACAATACATTATAGAGTATATATAGCTCTATGTCATTGAACAAGTGTTTTATGTTAACTCTTAAATCATTTCTTAATCATTTAACGTATAGTTGTCGCACTTACTTACAGCGGTAATACTTGTCTGTAAGTGACAGGTGACAAGAAGTTCATTTTAATTACATTGTTTAAACCGCATGTTCCTTCATTCATTCATTTATCTATCCATTCATTCATTCAACAAAGAATTCATAGAGACCAACGATCGATCAACGATTGAAACTAAATGTCTGTAAACTTGCAAAAATATTTAAAATATTTTTATTTTTTTAAAACTCTTTACTTCCATTGGGTTCCCCAAGGTCTCTCTCTATTGTCTGTTGGCTTAGGTGTACTTTACATGTACCGATATAAATTTATTCGTATAAGTGACCTGGATGATATATTATATAGTGCACAAGGGTTCAAACTACAGATGCCCATTTACAAAATGTAACACGTGACCAGCAATTATTAAATATTGCAGAAACATAATCGAAACGAAAGACAAATTGGACCTTCATACACACATAATAAATCAATGAGAATTTATATTTAATAATGACAAGCTTGATATTTATGTAAAAAGATACAGATTTCAGCGAACATTTGAGACACATGTACAATATCCGACATGATAAAGGTTGTTCAACGTACGATTATTTAGAATCAACCTGCATATTGATTAGATGTTGGGGTAGGGATTTGTTGAATCTCGTTTAGAGTCAACGATTTACAATTCAAAATGTCTATACCATATTTTGCAATCACCATGTATCAATAATTGGAAGATGGAGCTACAATGTATTATAACACAATTGCTTTTATGATCGTGTATACCGATTGTGACCGGGAGTTTTGTCTTTTGAGCATATTTGTTTATTACTATGTAGAATTTCCTAAAGTTAACACTTCTGTATCTGTACTTTGTTTGTGAAATTCTGATCATTTCAAAATTGTTACTTAAAATTATTATGAACATTGGCAATATTTTTATCTAAGAATACATTGTTAAAAATAAGGACCAAAATCGACCGATCTATATATAGTGATCTTTTCCTGTCATTTAGCAAAGAAATCTAGTTAGCCTATATTACCTTTAACTGTTGTGATCTACATCGAGTTGATATCTAGACATTTACAAATGCCAGTATGGAATGTAGTCTCTAATTTCAGTATCACTATTTGTTTGGAAGTCATAAATAAACTAAACTATTATCCACCTATATGATTTATGATGAATGCAGGAATTGAGAAGAGAAATTTTGTACATTATTCGGTACATACTCGGACTTTACTATTTATACGATATAATCTTTTGAATTTATATCACAACATTCAATAGATATAAAATAATACACTATATGTAACTACCTTGAAAGCCCGCTATGATGAAAAAATAGTAACGACGAAAACTGTATCCGTAAAATATGGATGATCCCCTGATGCAGTCTTAATTCATTAATGGGTCTGATCTAGATTTCTCCAGTTTAACCCTGTATTCCCAGTTTAACCATGTTTTTGTCAAATTAACGGATCGTCAAGTAGATGTAACTGGAGAAAAGCTAGATGTAAATAAATAATATTAAAATCACAGATATAAATATTAAACGTCAGGGGGTTTAAGAGACAGCATACAAATCTAGTAAACATTGGACAAACACGGAACTCCAGAGATTAGATCGGATGCCATGGATGACATCACCTTTGACCTGCCACGAATCCGATGTCTAATTGAATGAAATAAGTGAGGAATGAATCCTCATCATAATCGATAAAGACGACTAACCAATCACCATCGAACACATAACTCAACATTTCATTTAGTGAAACATTGTGATTGCAAACAAGGTCATTATTACACTTTGTATAATTTGTAATTAACTGGGAAATACCTAGGTTTAACTGCACCAAAATCACATTGATAATCATTATTGTGACACAGTTAAACCTACATTTTGTTATTTATCGTAGTTTTTGAAGGCTGATTTTGGCGCAGTTATGTTAAGTCTTACTCGGTTAAGCCTAGGTTTAATTCGTTTTTGCGATATCGACGTGTCGCAGCCATATACTCCTTTAAAACGCACAGTTGCTGCATCGGGTTTTTAAAATATAAAAATCATAGATACTTAAGAATTAATCTTGATGAGGTTCAGGAGACAAAATCCAAATTCAGTGATCATTAAACAGGTCCAGTAACACGCACGTACAAGATGTTTTACCAATCCTAAACTAAGATATCACAGATCAAGTTACATTAATAGACAATATATTTGTAATGTTCGGAGACGTGGTCTTTCAACAAACCGTCGGCATTCCTATGGGAACTAATTGTGCTCCTTTATTGGCCGACCTGTTCCTTTATTCATACGAAGCAGACTTCATTCAGAAACTGCTGAATCAAAAGAAGAAAAAGTTAGCGGTGTCCTTTAATTTGACATTTAGATATATCGACGATGTTTTGTCAATTAATAATGACAATTTTCATACATATGTCAATGCGATATATCCCAGCGAACTAAAAATTAAAGATCAACAGAATCAAGCACACACGCTTCATACTTAGACATTTTACTTAATATAAAAACAGACGGGAAATTAGCAACGAAGCTATACGATAAACGCGACGATTTCTGCTTTCCCATCGTAAATTTTCCACATTTAAGTAGTAATATCCCTCAGTCACCTGCATATGGAGTTTATATTTCACAAATGATCCGATATGCCAGGGCGTGCACAACATATGAAGATTTCATATACAGAGGTAAACTACTCACTGACAAAATTGACACAGGGATATCGAAAACCGCGTTTAATGTCAACGTTCCGCAAGTTTTACGGTCGGTATAATAGTCTTGTTTGCGACTACTCTGTTTCACTAAGTGAAATGTTGAGTTGCCTTTTCGTTGGCGGTTGTTGAGACGTCTGTACCAATTGTGACGAGGATACACTCCTCACGTGTTTCATTGGACTTGACTGTGGACTCACGGCGGGTGTGACCGGTCGACAGGGGATGCTTACTCCTCCATGGCACCTGATCCCACCTCTTGGTTTCCAGAGGTCCGTGTTTGTCCCATTTTTACCGGATTTGTATCTATGTCCTGGACATTCTATTGATTTATGCTTTGGTATCTGAGGTTTTTATATTACAGAAAAATAAACATCTAAGAACTGTTCTCAATCTATTTAATTTACTAGTTTTACTGCATGGTTAATTTTGTTTCCTATCTTGCATCATTGTTGTCTTGGTTTTTCTATTTTCACATGTAATCAACATATATCCACCTCAAAATACAATTATTAGAATAATTGTCAGAATCTATGAAATACATTGCAATTTATATTTAAAATTCAAAATATTTTATATACAAATGCAAAAATGAGAGTTCTCAGAGAAGAAGTGAGTTGTATACTTTACATTCTTCATACTCGGAAATTATCTTCTGTGGAGCTTCGTATCTGTAAACCCATAAGGACCTGCTGCAGAAGATATTAATATTCCAATCAAAATTATTTACAAAAATTACGTCATATTAACTGCATCTTTATCTTAACGAGTGTACACAGGAATAGAACTAATGGGATTTTGCAATTTCTGTTCACAATTCTGCTATTTCAAGAAACAGACGAACTATTCCCAGTTTGAAAGTGAAAAGATAAACCGAATCTATCGACATGCTTACTATAAAGTTAGGTATTTAGAACGTTTGCATCAGAAAATGAAGAAATGCGTACAAGATGAAGTTTAAATTTCCTAAATGTACTCTTATACAGTCTGTTAACGCTTTTAAAACTCTTTCTTACATTCGTGCAATTTTAAAGTTTTCTTTCAGGGAATTCCATACAATTTTATTTTTATTTTTCTCTATCATAAAATCTGGCTCAGTCGGTAGCGCACTCGACTCTGGATCGTGAGGTTGTGAGTTCGAGACCCGCCGGCGACAGGTTGTTTTTCTGTCTTTCAGATGAGACAGTAAAAACTGGAGGTCCCGTGTCACAGTAGGTGTCGGCACGTTAAAGAACCCTCACTGCTCAATGGCCGTAAGTGCCGAGCATAGGCAAAAAATCTGAAGCACTTCACCGGCATTTGGTGACGTCTCCATATGAGTTAAATATTCTTGAGTGGGACGTTAAACAACAATAAACAAACAAACAAACTCTATCATAAAATAAACTTGCTAATGTAGTATTCATGGCATCCTTTATAGCGTGCATACCCCGATCAAGACGAAAGGGATGGACATATATATACCACCTAAGGAGTTTTGTGAGAGTTCTTGATATAAACTAAACCCATGATTGTGGGGAAATTTGCCGAATTATCAGTACATATATTTAAGTATATATAGTTATGATCAAGATATTATCCAAAACACTTGTTTATACGAAGGTATTGACCTATTTACCCGACGAACTTTAAAAGAGAATATCAAAAGTTCTTAAATGAGATGGGCAAGTATAGAAAACAAACAAACATTAATTAAGTTTGGGAGTATTTTCTTTTGAAATGTTTGATATTCGAGCACTTCCCTTGTATTGGTCACGTGACACGAGTGCATAAATATTACGGACGGGACTTTAATGGTCACTCTAGCCTGCTCCCCTGGTTAACATACATGCTTATTTCTGTTTATATGTATATAAGCAGGCTGTATATCATTATGTGTAAATCTTATTTGGACAATGATTATATTTATTTAATATATAAATGTATCTCTTACCATACATGTCAATTACATTATAGCATTATAGACTACACAGTTATAGATAGAACGGGGCTTTGCTGTTTCCAGGCGAGGAGAACATAATATATTGTTTTTATTTCATATTGGAATATACGCAGTGCAGGATGATATAACGGTATTTTGTTACAGTTCTTAAACGAGACTGAAAGAAACACACTGGTCAAACAAACACGGTATTCTTTTGCTCCCAAAAAATATTTGTTATTTAGATAGATCACTTCTCTAAAATAATAGTAACAAGATTGAATATCTAAGAAGAAGGAAAGAAGTGAAACCGATCGGTTAAATGAAGAGACAATGAACTAGATCTAATATATATATTATTATTTATTTTTCGGCCTTAATCTAGAGTCTACCATTGTCAAATATCTCTCACATGAGAGAAAAATACATTATCTATAAATTGTGTTATAGGCCAAGCCGTGACAAGTGGGCTCTTCGACTAATTTAGAATCCTAGCCTTCATTTCAACTATTTTCCAGCCTTTCTGTACAGAGTATATCTTCGTTAAATATCCCACACATTTGGCATAAAATGCATTATATTACAGATTGCTGTTTCTTCCATTAACATCGTATTTCATGACGATACCAATCTCTATTCACAGCCTCCTATCAGCATGTCAAAGTAAACCTGTTACTTAATATCCATATAAAACTATAAACATAGCATTAGTATATCTCAAAATACGCTATTTGACTAATGAACACAAGCACAACAGCGGTTGTTCATTGTTTTTCTAGCCCTGTATGTAACCTGTACACCTCTTACAGCGGTTTCCAAGATGATCATCAAGATCTATACGACCTCCTACTCGACAGTTGAAATGAATATCTAGAGAAAAACGTCGAAATCTCGTATTTAGCTGAAAATCATTCATATCTCTGATAACAATTTCCAGACAAAAGGTTTTTGCTATACATAACAAACAGTTAGGAAACTGTTCGTTTAGATCTGATTTGCTCATCTCATCATCCACATAAATATAAACAGTCGTACAAATTTAGAATGTGATGATCAGAAATCTGGGTCGAATTTCAGAATTTTTTTTATAAGTTTCTTCTTGTGTTGTTTGAATGTACGTGTGGCCTTATCCAGTGTTTTATATGCATGAATTTATCTACACATTTGTTTGAGCTTCAGTGACAATTACATTTACGGGTGGTATCGGTTTGGAATACTTAGAAAAACTTGTAGTATAGTCAAATGACAACACTTCAATTAATTGTGTTGAAATAATCACAATGTTCATATGAGTTTCTATCCGATAGAATGGTGACCGCTGAAGTTATCATTTTCACGACATTTAAAACAGCTGGGTCATCGTCTAACTAAGTGCGTGAGCAGATTGGAATTAGTTAAAGAAGCTTGCGCGAGTATAGGGATCCTGGCACCTTAGTTTTATAAAATCACAAGTTTGTAAAACATTACCACCGAAAATATACAAATATTTGATATTGTCCTTAAAATTTTATCAAACATATCAAAGAGTTTAATTACTTTTAGTTTCGAGATTGGTTATAAACATAAACATTGATTATAATGTGAAGATAATCCATGAACAAGAACTTAAAAATTCTATGCTCAGGGTTATAAACATAAACATTGATTATAATGTGAAAATAATCCATGAACAAGAATATAAAAATCTCAGATACCAAAGTATAAATCAATAGGATGTCCAGGACATACATACAAATCCGGTAAAAATGGACAAACACGGACCTCTGGAAACCAAGAGGTGGGACCAGGATCCATGGAGGAGCAAGCATCCCCTGTCGACCGGCCACACCCGCCGTGAGTCCACAGTCAAGTCCATTGAAACACGTGAGGAGTGTATCCTCGTCACAATTGGTACAGACGTCTCAACAACTGCCAACGAAAAGGCAACTCAACATTTCACTTAGTGAAACAGAGTAGTCGCAAACAAGACTATTATACCGACCATAAAATTTGCGGAACGTTGACATTAAACGCGGTTTTCGATATCCCTGTGTCAATAATTTGTCATTGAGTAGTTTACCTCTGTATATGAAATCTTCATATGTTGTGCACGCCCTGGCATATCGGATCATTTGTGAAATATAAACTCCATATGCAGGTGACTGAGGGATATTACTACTTAAATGTGGAAAATTTACGATGGGAAAGCCGAAATCGTCGCGTTTATCGTATAGCTTCGTTGCTAATTTCCCGTCTGTGTTTATATTAAGTAAAATGTCTAAGTATGAAGCGTGTGTACTTGATTCTGTTGTATCTTTAATTTCTAGTTCGCTGGGATATATCGCATTGACATTTGTATGAAAATTGTCATTATTAATTGACAAAACGTCGTCGATATATCTAAATGTCAAATTAAAGGACACCGCTAACTTTTTCTTCTTTTGATTCAGCAGTTTCTGAATGAAGTCTGCTCCGTATGAATAAAGGAACATGTCGGCCAATAAAGGAGCACAATTGGTTCCCATAGGAATGCCGACGGTTTGTTGAAAGACCACGTCTCCGAACATTACAAATATATTGTCTATTAGAAATTCCAGCATGTTTTTTATATCAACTTAAAAATTCTATGCTCAGGGTATCGTATGAATGGTAGTTTGGATAAAAAAAATCAACAATTAAAATCGGCAAAATTATAATTCATTTCTGCAAAATATTTATTTTCAGATTTGAACGTTAATTTCTTTAGAACCAGTAACCACACTACTAGCTATTGGAACAGGCGGGTGGACAAATTGTCTTAAAATGAAAGATTGCGTGATTGATGTGAGGATGTATTTTGGAATGAATATCATTATAGAACACAGAAAATTATGTATACATTTAGCATATACATTCCGTCCAAATACTTTAAAGTTTTATCATCTTATTTTTTCTGAAAAAATATGTAATTTACAATTTTTGTAATTAAACTTATCAATACGAGAATTATATATCCTGGTTCAGTATATTGATACAGCTGTACAGTTTTTGTTTATCTTCATTGCTATTATTGTAATTTGTTTGTGAGTTCTCTATATTGAGTTGTACTATGTGACAATACACAATTTCAACTGAATTAAACCAGTGACTTATTCTTGTGTATTCATACTGAAGATTCCCTATATCTAAATGTCAATATACCCTAATTAAAAGGCCAATAAATAAATAAATAAATAAATAAATAAATATTTCTGCTTTTAAAGGGACATTAGCTGTGTGTGTGTTTTTTAAATGTTCTCCCTTTTTACTACTTAGAATATTCTGTTGTTGTTGTTGTTGTATTGTTGTTTAACGTCCCACTCAAGATTTTTTCAGTCATATTGAGATGTCAACAAATGCTGGTGAATGACTTCAAATTTTTCCTATGCTCGGCATTTACGGCCTTTGAGCAGTGAGGGTTCTTTAACGTGCCGACACCAACTGTGTTTTTTTAAAAATTTTATTGTCCTCAATACAATAAGGATTCCTTAGTTGAAGAACTCTGAAATCAATATATTACATTAATTACATATTATGTTATATCAAAGTAATCGTGCATGCACACTATTATGGCTACATATTAGGTAAATGTGTGTAACATTACTGAAGTACAGACACACATATATACATATACAAATATTCGCGTACATGCGCACATATATTATACCCATATAAACGCCATATGCACATATAAATATACACATACACACATAAATAAACATGTATATACATAACTAAATTCTTATGGCGCTAATATAAAACTTGTATACTGAGGACTTTTATATCGGGAGAGAAAGAGAGAAAAAAGGAGAAAAAAGAAAGTTGGATAGAGTAAGAAAAGTTTAAAGAATTAGTCAGGTGTATATGGTAGTGATTTGCACTGGATGAACAAATGTATTTTATAATAGTATGTTTGAAATAATAGGTGCAAACTTTCCTCCTATATACAATTATTGTATTTATTAAATGCATGAAATTTCAAAAAGTGGAAACCCTAATAGAAGTGTATCTAAGGACCTCGGTTTTTACTCGACTGAATCATGCCGGCTCACTTAGAATGATAAAAAGAACAAAAAAAAAAAAAAAAAACGATATATACACGGGCATAAAAATTCTTAAACTCCATATAGTTTGTGAAAAGTGCTTACGAAACCCAGGTTTGGCACTTTTTCACTTGAAATTGATTAACTCAACTTTACTATTCATATATGAATACCACACTGGACCTGATCTTATTTTCAGAAACTGTATAGGAATATAAGATATGGCATGCCTTTGTATAGCTCTTATTTGTTATTGTACATCAAGTACAGTCGTAAAAGTAGAAAAAAATCAGTCTTTCTTTTTGTAAACACAGCTAATGTCCCTTTAAAATTGTCCTTTAATCCACATTTTGATATAAAAATGATAAAATAAACACAATGTGCTCAGTTTTAGTCGGTTGCAAGTCCAAAGTTAAGGACAAATGTTAAAAAATAACAGGTACACCTGTATTCAATATATTTCTAGAATTTGCATTTGAAGAAACATATTTTTTTTTGGTTAAATTTCTCATGACCTTTATATTGTAGTGTTACATATAATATGCTTGCCACAGACAGGGAATTTTGAACATTTGTAATGTAATATTAACTTGTAATTCCTCTGAAACTCATGTCAAAATATTATGTTATATAGATAAATATCACAGATATTAATTTATTTCGGCTATACATTTAGAGATATTATTTGGCCTTGTATGATACCACTTTATCTTTAGAAAATACATATACTTTTCAAATTGGAGCTCAACTGATGAAGTCTAATTGACAGAAACGATATCGTCTTGAGCATTATAACTTTGGTATTATGTTTATAATATTTATAACCACTAGGTCGTTGCCACTGCTGGTGGACCGTTTGAGTCCCCGAGGGTATACATAAACCTAGTTCCTGGTATTTCGGTACCAGCTGTTCATCTTATACTAAAGTAATATTTGGCACTGTTAACACTATTTAAATTCGAAAATTGTCTAAAGCTAAGATAGTCATTTTTTACAGTGGTTACTCTTAGACGGATTTCGGCTATACATTTAGAGATATTATTTGGCCTTGTATGATACCACTTTATCTTTAGAAAATACATATACTTTTCAAATTGGAGCTCAACTGATGAAGTCTACATGACAGAAACGATATCGTCTTGAGCATTATAACTTTGGTATTATGTTTATAATATTTATAACCACTAGGTCGTTGCCACTGCTGGTGGACCGTTTGAGTCCCCGAGGGTATACATAAACCTAGTTCCTGGTATTTCGGTACCAGCTGTTCATCTTATACTAAAGTAATATTTGGCACTGTTAACACTATTTAAATTCGAAAATTGTCTAAAGCTAAGATAGTCATTTTTTTTACAGTGGTTACTCTTAGACGGATTTCGGCTATACATTTAGAGATATTATTTGGCCTTGTATGATACCACTTTATCTTTAGAAAATACATATACTTTTCAAATTGGAGCTCAACTGATGAAGTCTAATTGACAGAAACGATATCGTCTTGAGCATTATAACTTTGGTATTATGTTTATAATATTTATAACCACTAGGTCGTTGCCACTGCTGGTGGACCGTTTGAGTCCCCGAGGGTATACATAAACCTAGTTCCTGGTATTTCGGTACCAGCTGTTCATCTTATACTAAAGTAATATTTGGCACTGTTAACACTATTTAAATTCGAAAATTGTCTAAAGCTAAGATAGTCATTTTTTTACAGTGGTTACTCTTAGACGGATTTCGGCTATACATTTAGAGATATTATTTGGCCTTGTATGATACCACTTTATCTTTAGAAAATACATATACTTTTCAAATTGGAGCTCAACTGATGAAGTCTAATTGACAGAAACGATATCGTCTTGAGCATTATAACTTTGGTATTATGTTTATAATATTTATAACCACTAGGTCGTTGCCACTGCTGGTGGACCGTTTGAGTCCCCGAGGGTATACATAAACCTAGTTCCTGGTATTTCGGTACCAGCTGTTCATCTTATACTAAAGTAATATTTGGCACTGTTAACACTATTTAAATTCGAAAATTGTCTAAAGCTAAGATAGTCATTTTTTTACAGTGGTTACTCTTAGACGGATTTCGGCTATACATTTAGAGATATTATTTGGCCTTGTATGATACCACTTTATCTTTAGAAAATACATATACTTTTCAAATTGGAGCTCAACTGATGAAGTCTAATTGACAGAAACGATATCGTCTTGAGCATTATAACTTTGGTATTATGTTTATAATATTTATAACCACTAGGTCGTTGCCAACTGCTGGTGGACCGTTTGAGTCCCCGAGGGTATACATAAACCTAGTTCCTGGTATTTCGGTACCAGCTGTTCATCTTATACTAAAGTAATATTTGGCACTGTTAACACTATTTAAATTCGAAAATTGTCTAAAGCTAAGATAGTCATTTTTACAGTGGTTACTCTTAGACGGATTTCGGCTATACATTTAGAGATATTATTTGGCCTTGTATGATACCACTTTATCTTTAGAAAATACATATACTTTTCAAACTGGAGCTCAACTGATGAAGTCTAATTGACAGAAACGATATCGTCTTGAGCATTATAACTTTGGTATTATGTTTATAATATTTATTATATTCCTCTAAAGGGGTCATACAGTTTCATTAGCTGTAGATTCTCCAAACCCAGTATTTATGAAGGTTGATCAGTTCAATTGTATAAAGCACTTTTCGTAAGTAAATATAGATTTGATTTTCTTCTCCAAAACAACCTTGTCGCCAAATATAACTGAAAATGATAAAAAGGTGAATTTTCTTATGATCTATCTATCTATCTATCTATCTATCTATCTATCTCGGGTTCAAGTTGTCTCAAAATCAAATATAGGCGATTTGCTAAAGTAAAAATGTCCAACCAAATTTATCTTTTTATTTTTTTTCTGTTACTCAATAATCATAGTTGTAACTATACTCATAGCAGAGAAAACTTCAAGCTTGCATGTTACTTTCGGTTTATAGTGACATCCGTGGACATGGTTAGATAATCACTCTTTAAAACACAAGTCTCTCACCTCTAGTTTTATGGGGGTCCAGTAGAAACCTAAGCTAGTTTGTTAGAAATGTAAGTTTAAATGTAAATTGCCTCTTTCCGGCTACATTGTAACATTAAAAACAACAACAACAACAACAAACAAATAACCCTCCGAACCCGAATTCCATTCCATTTTTAAAGATAAGAACTAAACATTTCAAATGACAAAAGTAATACTTTACCAAACATTTAATTTCAGAAAAAATAAGATGTGCCGTAAATTAATTTTTAACCTTTGCTGTCATGCAGTATGATCGACTTTCACTTAAGTTGAGCTAATAATACCAGTGAGATAATATATGTGTTTATGAACAAGACTGAATATCGGACAGCTGAAATAGGTTTACAATGGTGGATATGATAAAGTATGTAACGGTTATAAACAAGACTGACTATCTTTGTCCGATATTTGTCTACGATGAGAATGTACACACAGACCGCAAATAATTTGGTGGGGCACCATTGATAAATATAAACTGTCGCGAGTTGAACATATCATAACGCAACTGTTAGCCAAAACACGAGCAACTCTAGATGACCTCCACGTTATATTCTAAATATGTCGAGAATGACCATGTAGAAAATGGGAAAAGGCATACTAGATGGTAGCATCATGACCCGACACGAAGGATAATGCAGGATATGTGTGTATTTTCGATATGAACTAAAGATATGAAAGAATCCGGAGGGGAAATAGAAAAGAAATTCTATACTATCAGTAATCACTGTGGATAAAGCTTAGTATACCAACTGACAACGCTTTGTATGATAAAAGTTAAAAGCTTGCCAAAATTATTTTAAAAGAAAAGTAAGACCGACATTTCAGTATTTACACACTTTTCTATCAAGATATCAGTTTCTATATCCATTAGAAAAATGTATAGCAATGTGTCGGTGTCGGATTATGGAAATTAATTTCAATCGTTTGGTATGTTCATTAGTATGAATACCTAGCATAGTATATTTTATATATCAAATTATACATACAGGAAGCACCTGTGCATCTATGTATCTTTTACAAATATGTGTCCCTTTGTTATATTAGTCGTTAGAATTTAGGCCACATTTTATAGGCGAGGTACATATCCAGTATTATATATTCTGTGTACGGTATCATTTTTGTTAATATACAGAAGATTAGGTTTCATCTATTAAGAGATTATCATATTTCTGTTTCAGTAAAGACGCATACCTTTCAATTCTTAAAGCGAATTTTGTATATTGACTAGATTATATCATTCCTGTCTTCCGTGCGTCCTAAACCTTTGTCAAACAATACAAAATAATCTCTATGTATATGTATTCGTACACCGAGTTTGGAATTGTGTGTTATCCGTAGTTACGAAAGAAAAACTTTTCGATAAGGTACGGGACACGGGATAGGATAGTTTGCATTAGCAGAGAATCTCATATTTCAAGTACATCCGGAATGGAATAAGTACATCGTTTTGCCAAATCAATTCAAGGTCGATTTGTTAAGGATAACATTTGATATTAATTGCAACAAGGGCGAATATTGAAAGGAAATAGCTTTGTCGCCGACCACTGTTTGTGTTATTGTGCGATACAAAGACAATAGCTTTGCGTCGGATGATACAATAAAGGATATTTATACATTGGCAATACACTACACTGTACCTAATTCAATCTTCACTGCATTTTACATGTACCATTGTTTATTCAAATAGAATAAACACGGAAGATGCTTTACCGATGCCATATTTCTAAAGACGAAAATTGCAGTAAAACTTGCTGATTAAAGCTAACCCGCCGCAGCCGCAGATTGCATTCAATGGTGTTGGTGTAAGAGGTTTGCAAGGACTTGACAACACAGTAGTAGATAGAACGACATGTTCTCGCGGATTAAATGTTTTTGTAAAACAAAGAAGTGAATATAGCATAAAACAAATCTGGAGAATTGTGTTAAAACTTTATGAGAACAATACAAAGATTTTAGAGATGGAAATACATAAATTACGGGAGATGGTCAAATTTGGAGTTCTATATCTAATCTTATTGCTACTTTGTATACAATTGTGTTCATCTGATGACAGACTCAGGCGTGGTCACTGGAGACATAAACGCTTTGCAGAAATAGGACCAGACATTCTTGGTCCGTATTGTGCTACTAGGAAAGGGGGACAATGTTGTCCAGAAAGGGATGACGAATGCACTGTTCCTATTTTGGATACTCTATGCTACTGTGATTATTTTTGTAACCACACGTCTTTCGATTGTTGTCCGGACTTCATAGATGTTTGCGGAAAAAACAAACCACCAGGACCCCAAAGACGTAAGTGTAATTTTGATCTATTATTTCCTATTCACTTTCTAATATCGATCTTTATACATTTACACAGTTTTCAAGAATAGAATAGTTTAATGAAGTATGCACTCTTCAATGAAAATGGTAAATAAATTGTGTTATATGGTATGTGCAACAAAAGAAAACTACTTAGACTGCCACATAAAACGCTAATACATTAAAATAAATTATGATGTGCCATTTTGTACTTCTGCAACAGAAACTGCAATACAATAAAATAATAAGCACAACATTAAAAATTGGTAGGATATGACGAGGTTACGATAGAAGAAATGTGTTTTAGCATGGGAATCATGGCAATTGAAACAGACATTAGGTATCCCAGAGTATCCATAACAAGTGAACATTCAATCTCTACAGTTATAAAGATGATATCGCGTGTTCATCAATGCGATAGTTATTGTTGACCTCTACAGTTCTGAATATAAAAGCAGGCGCTCCAAAGTCCTTAAATAATAAAATGGCAGTATTAAAAGTACTTTTAATCCAGAGGATTTCAGTTTCTCTGCATCAATCAGATATGTAACGACCCCTCTATCAGTACTAACGATATCTGGAATGGCAATATTAAAAGTAGTGTTCCCGAGGGTTTCAGGGTTTCAGTTTTCCTGTATAGATATGTAAAAGTCCCTTTATCAGTACTAATAACATCTGGGATGTCAATATGAAAAGTAGTGTTCCCGATGGTTCGAGTTTCCATGTATAAGATATGTAAGAATCCTTTTATCAGTCCTAATGACTACTAGAACTTCAAAGCCTGTGTAGTAGAAATAATATAACTGGGAGCTCCTGTGTCACTGTCGTAAATGATAATAGATGTTTCGGAACACTTATTGCAGAAACGAGGAATGAATGTACATTAGAAAGGTACATGAGCTCGTAACACCTATTTTCCGTAATTCTGGTGTTTTAAACTCGTTTGTTCCAAAGTCTTTATAATAATAAAGAGTCTACTTTATTCAGCAATTTCTATACTTCAATGAATGTAATAGCGGGGTCATGTTAGATTTAGGTAAAGATTTCAATTTCCTGTAAAAACGTTTATTTACCGATTATTATATAAACACCCGATATTAGAGTAAATGGTATGTATGATATATCCAATTTTGTCTTAAGTTTCGTTATTCCAGAGGTAGACCATAACGGTTATTACTTATTCCAATGACTTCAATGATGATTTTGGTTGATCGGCTGCCCTAGTCTTGCAATGACATCGTGACTGAACTTCTTTCACAGAATCAAATCGTGAAAATGGAAAATCGAAATTAATATTTAATCATTTTGATTAAAATTTTAGAAAATAGATACAATACATTTCGTTCATTTGCGAGATGCGTGCAAGGTTACACTTTCATGCAGCGTAAGAAATGAATCTGAGCTTGTAAACAATACGAATACAGTTCAGAAATCATTTTAAAATGTGTAAACGTAAAGATATTCAATGTATAGTGTGAAATGGATACTTGACATACCTGCATTGATATGCATGTGAAGTGGAGTTATTTTAACGTAACAATATTCATATCATAGGTATGATATAGTTAATTCTGTGTGGTGCGGCATTTCACTCTGTGATACATGTCATTTAATCACTTTGTTGGTAATTTTATATATAATTTGCTTCATCATGGTAACCTACAATACAGCATTTTATATTTAACAGCATAACATAATAACATTCACAGTCTTCCGTTTAACCTTCACATTTGAATTTTTTCTTTTATGATTTAAATGTTTATAGGTCTGATGTATCTACTCTGTGATACAATTTCACAAAAAGAATTTAACCTGATTTTCATTTCATAAACTGTCATTCAAAATGCTTTTAAAAACAATTTACCTTTAGTCGTATTATCGAAGGCCTCATTGAAAGTACGGAATGTTGGGTTAAATTTGCATTTATAGATGATAACATTATATATATATATATATATATATATATATATATATATATATATATATATATATATATATATATATATATATATATATTGAGAGCAATGTCAGCGACAAGGGTTTGTATATATTGGTATAACACACACACACACACACACGCACACACACACACACACACACACACACACACACACATATATATATATATATATATATATATATATATATATAGTCGCCGATATCTTATTACTTAAAGTTGTCACACAGAGAATATATATATATTCTCTGTGTGACAACTTTAAGTAATAAGATATCGGCGACTATTTTATATTCCACTATTTTGAGTTATTTTTACTTTTAGTACTATCGTTATATCTCACTGATGTCTCTCACTTTAAAGAGGGGTATTTCATCCTTGGAAGAAACCATCACATAAATACAAATTTTATACAATAGTAGGAAAATGTTGTGTATATCTGAGGAAATATTTATTTAGTTTGTGATATTTCCAAGGAATGCAGTTCATCACAGCAAGGAATATGATTTACAAGATATTTATTTTAAGTCATTCTGAATGAAATATTCCACCGCTAAAATGATACACTAAAGTTAAAATAATAACCGTATGTCTGTAAACACTTGTCTGCACTGGAAGTTTTCGTATTAACATTAAATTGTGTAACGATTGTTTGATATAATCTTATTTCATTGAATTATTGAACATAAGTGACAGGGTCTGAAAGAACTAATTAAAATAAGTACATGAATAACTACAAAAGACTTTAGAATAATTCATAGAAATTCAGTTATTTCTGTTGCATAGGGTTGAAATACGATAAGGTACATCTAGTAAAGAACCCGGTTTGTATCATTTGTATTTCATTTAGTAACGTATCTATTTATTTACCTTTATTTCATATAGAAACTGATTCTTTGAACTGATTACTTATTGACTTTTATTGCATAAAGAAACTGAGTACTGGGAGTGTCTACCTATTTACCTGTATTACATGCAGAAATTGACTATTAAAAGTGTTCACTTATCTCCCTTTATTACTTACAGAAACTGACTATTGAGAGCGTCTACTTATTTGCTTGTATTACATATAGAAACTGACTTATTGAAAGTGTGTATTTATTTACCTGTATTACATACAGAAACTGTCTATTGGATTGTCTACTGATTTACCTGTATAACATATGGAAACTTACAATTGAAAGTATGTACTTATCCCCCTTTATTTCATACAGAAACTGACTTATTGAAAGTGTGTACTTATTTACCTGTATTACATACAGAAACTATCTATTAGAATTTTCTACTGATTTACCTGTATTACATATAGAAACTTATCATTGAAAGTGTGTACTTATCCCCCTTTATTTCATACAAAAACTGACTTATTGAAAGTGTTTACTTATTTACCTGTATTGCATACAGAAACTGTCTATTAGAATTGTCTACTGATTTACCTGTATTACATATAGAAACTTATCATTTATCCCCCTTTATTTCATATAGAAACTAACTTTTATAACAGTGTTTACTTATGTACCTTTATTTTGCCCAGTTACAGTTTTCGTCTTGCAATTTATGGATCAGATTTTGAAATCAGTCGATATTATATACTGTATTATACTTTGAACATAGTTCATATTTGTGATTTCTCCAAGAGTAAGAAGTGAAGTTTAGGGATCTATTAATATCATTGCATATTTTTATTACAATACCAAAATCCAAAACAAATGCTCAAGACGATCGTTTCTGTCAATATGACTTCATTATTTGAGTTCGAATTTAATATAGATATATTTCCGAAAGAAAAAGTGGTATCATACAAGGCCAAATTATAAATCTAAATGTGTTGCCAAATCGTCTAAGAGTACCCACTGTAAATTGAATATCTTTAAATGGTGGTATCTGAGTAAAATATTATTTAGTATAAGATAATAAGCTGGTACCTATTAAATTAAATGATACATATTACCGCCATTTGGTAGCAAAGTAGGCGTGGTATACCTGTATCTCAGGACATCGCCATGGTTAGGTATCAAGGTTATTTACACATTTATGATAATACAAAAAGCTGAATGGTAACAAAATTGATAATGAAGTGGTTTCAATAAGGAATCTATCTTCGATGAAAATTCCGTATTTTTCAAAACATTTCTGTACCGGCTACAATCACTTTCTCAGTACAAATCCTGATCCGTGTCATCAGATATACCTAAATACTCTAAAGCGGAGACATGCATACGCTACGTTATATTAAACATGGCATCTGCTTTGTATCTTACATTTAGTTGCAGTCAGTTTTAGTTTTAGTATATCGTTATATATCTACATATCTATACATTAACTTTGATTTATTTTCGAAACACACAAACAAAATAATCTTACTCAGCAAATTGTACCGTGAAATGTATTATCAATTCATTATATATTTGTCAGCCAAGCAAACCTGGCATCTATTGACTGATATATTCCGTGATACGAATTTCTCTGACTGCTGTATCTCTTTGATCAACTCAAGAGTTGAGTATTTTTAAAAGTTGATCTATTAGTATAGTTGTTTCTTTACATATGTTTTCACTTAATTTGTAAAATGCATCACACAATGTGATTTAATGCACTAATCAAAGAATCAAAACTAAGTGTTGACCATGAATAAGTCACCGACAAAGCAAAACATAGTACTTACCAAGAATTAGTCAGTGTTACCCGTCTAGTAGGAAAAACTGAATCACATAATTCTACATTTGTTGTTGACGTTTATGATTTTTGTGTTTATGTGTATCGGAATAAAATATATAGAGCTCTGTTACATGTCAGTTTGGCTTTCTTATGACATTAGTTCGCTCATAATTATTGACGTAAGTCTTCTTATAACCTTGTAGTTTCTATGTATGTAAAACCCGTGTTTTCTGTGTATTAATTTGCCTCATTGCTGATTATGATAGATATAAATTTTTACAATCGCCAAACTATTATAAATCCTAAATAAAAGATGTATGTATGTTTTACCTAACGATAACTTATATAAAGAAAGCAGTGATTTACGGACGTTAACGTTCTATACACTATGGGCGTAACCTCTCTCGCGTCAATTCACATCATCAACCCAACGAATACAAAGAGTACAATGTGTGCACAATACGTCGCTTTTACTTTCAAATAAATTGTACGATTTAGAATATTCACGGAGTCAAAATGACATATACACATGAAACAGTTTATGTTTTCAAAAGTAATGAAATCATGGTTATTTTCATGCTGAAATGTGTTTTATGTTGGTGATCAATCTCAATTTTCAACACACCCCCCCAAAGTACATATTCTGATAAAATTAATCTTAAACAGATTTCGGATATGCGATTATAACTCAAAACACTTTTTTATTACTTTATCGAATTCAAAACCTGATCATTAAAACATATTCTGTTTGTGTCCGTTAGATTTCATGATAGCGACAGGGTTTTCTAATGACATCGTTCTTTATATTACTAATTGTTCTATAATTCTAATTTCACTCACTTCTGAAATTTCGCGTCATTATGAATAATAGCCAATACAGGGGATTGATATCCCACTACTACTATATTCTTTTATGTGGTTTAAATAAGTTGTTTGAACAAAAAGATGCAATGAGGAATTCCAGTTCGCGTTACTAATTTGACAGAGAACATTCGACTTCAAAATGAGAAAATTCTTAATTCTCTTTATTTTGTTTATTTGTAAAAGAAGTTACGCTGGAGATCACATTTCACAAGAAGTTATTTTGGTCGTATTCACACACCTCATTACATGGCAAGGGTTATTAGCTTATGTGTTTTGTAATACTATAAGAGAAATTTTGATTGAAAAAACAGAAAACGATACAGTCTAAATATAACTGAATACTTGATCTATTATCGTTCAATTATCTAGGTCATAAATGATGCATTAAACTATGGGTTGTAATTCATTCTTTAGGTATTCTGACAATTTGTTTAGACATATATGTTAAGCTAACAAGTGACGAAAATGATTTAAAAGTTACAATAAGATCAAATGACAGTCCAGTCAAAATTTATTTAACAAAAGTAGAGGATTTTCCCTCCCATATATATATATATATATATATATATATATATATATATATATATATATATATATATATATATATATATATATATATATATATATATATATCACTAAAATTACTAACGACACGGACAAAATAAATGTCAAATTTTCAGGACGACCTGTCCCTTCATCAGGACAAAACTATTAAAATAACATGAAAAAACGTACACATACACACTCTCATTCATACATTCACTCTCACACACACAACAGGAGAGTGAAAGAAATGCAACATTTTACAAGTGTAGCGTGATAATGCAATAAATAAATGAAAATGAAAATCAAATAAAAGGATAACTAAAAACTACTAAACTAAGTTAAATCAACCAACGAAATGTGAATTGAACTAGATCTAAATCGAAATAACAAGAAACTGCAAAATGAATTTGATCTACAAAGTCAGAACACGAAATTCAATCTGATAAACTGTACTCAATTTGGCGGATTCGATGCATGATGTTCGATCCATCGTTCCCAAACAACTTACAAATTCCAGTAACGGTTGGATTCGGCACAACACAAGTTCGCACCCAAAGAAAGAACGACGACGGATCCCTGTTGACATCAGTTCGAACTCGAATTACACCGACAAACGGTATCAGATACAAATCCCAAGGTCAGACATTTAAGATCTCAATACAAAACAACGAACGGACTATAGTTTCAATCAATTTGAGCTCGAATTATACCGTGAAAGGGTATCAGGCTTATTAATGACTTTGGGTCTGAAAGATTGAAGTCTGTGCATCCAACATTTTTCTTTCCATTTCCGTTTTCTTTCTGCGTCGCTTAGATTAGGGTTGTGATCAATAAGCACGACTGTCCTCCCATTTATTACCCTCAAGGTTGAAATGGTCGCCAACAGGTTCCTTAAGTTTTTTAAGTTGTAATAGTGGACCGGTGGTTATTGATGCGTCTGCGGATGTCTCCAGTTTCACCAACATATTGTTTCTGACACATTTTGTAAGTGTCACAGTTGTTAGTGTTACATGAAGTGTTTTGTAAAATCTTATAGCTGTGTCATGTGGTAGTGTTGCTAAAGGTATTGGTATCGTTGCTGTATTTGCAAAGCAGGCATCTGTTATCTAGAAAAGTTTTGAAGCTGGCAATGGGCAAAGGGTTATCTAATCTGGTTCTAACTACCATGTCCTTAAGATTCTTGGGCCGTCTAAAAGGAACCAATGGCGGTTCTTTGAAGACGTTTGCTATTCTGTCATTTTTGTGGAGAGTTGGCAAATTATTCCGTAAAATGTAATTAAGGTCCTTCAAGACGGGTTGGTAAGTAGTCACCAGGGAAACTCTGCTGCTTTCTATTTTAGACTTGAATTGCAGGAGAGTGTTTCTGTCTTTACTGGAAATCTCATCAAATGCAGTTTACACAGTCCTAGCCTTGTAACCGCTGTTGCAAAGGTTTTTAGGAGCTGGCTCTGTTCTCGGAAAGTAAATTTAGATGAACAGATTCGACGAATTCTGGTGGTTGAACCTTTCGGTACTCCTTTAAAAGTGTGAAGTCGATGACAGCTAGATGGCATTAAGTATAGACGAGAATCTGTGGATTTGGCGTGGAAACTGAACTCAATATTTCCATCAACCAGAGTGGATGTGGTATCCAAAAAGATGTTCTTGGATTCTGAAATATCCACAGTAAATTTAATGGAATGATGGAACGAATTCGTAAATTCGACAAAACTGTCGAGACTATCCCGACCACCAGCTCACTTCATCTCAATATCATCAATAAAACGTTCCAGCAAAAGGGCCTAAAAAACATCTGGTCCAGTAGATAACGTTCCAATCTCCCCATGAAAACACTGGCATAAGAAGAAATCATTTTAGTACCCATTGTTGTGCAATTAATCTACAGGTAGTGTTCTCCATTAAACATGAAGTTGTCGAATTTTAAAACATATTCCAGAAGCTTCAATAGGGATTCGGTAGGAGGGCGTTTGATTTCCCTGCTCTCCCAGACTTCACTGCAAGCTTCAATACCTTCAACGTGCAGGATATTAGTGTATAGAAAGTCACTAGAAGAGTATCAACTAGAAGATTAGAGGAGTTTTATTCAAGTAACCCGTGGTATCCTTTAAATAAGATGGCAAACTTTCCTTTTGAGGTGGCGTTAACTCTAAGCAAACTGTAAGCAAAGTAAAACGTAAAATTTTTCTTTTATCATTGAAATTCCATTTGTGAAAGTATGCAAGTGTGAAATATAGATAGCACATTTACGGAAAGTTCTGTTAGACTGATAAGCAAACTATTAAATACACCAATCTTTTTCGGTTTACTAATGTCTGGAAAATTCTTTTATCAAAGTCAAAGCTTGTAAATTTCTTTCTGATTTGTTTTCTCTTTCAACTTTACGGAGATCTCAATATGATATTTTAATGTAATACTACAATGAATTCTTCCTAACAAAAAGTATTACAGTTTACTGTAGTTAAAAGATTTGATTTCCTTTAGTTACTATAATTAACTAAATTTAATTCAATTAACTAGAGTAACGTAAGTTCACTATTTACATAAATATTTTACAATAATTCAAACTTTTACAAAACTTCAAACTTATATTTTCTGTAGTAAAACCTTTGATTTATAATAGTAAACCTATTATTGGAATGATTATAGTAACAAGTTATATTTACATTTATTATATAATCGTTTTTATTTATGATGCTGTATATAATTGCGCATGGAAAAACTTCACGACCAGTATACAAATGTTAATAGAGTTTTAATCACACAAGTATTTACAGTCTGACATAAAGATTTTTATCAGAACGTATTTTATCCCTTCAGAGAGGATTTTGGCAATAAAATTCTTTAAAAACTAGATTTCCCCTTCCCTAATAAACCATTATATGTTTTAGTTTATATGTGAGAAAGTGACATTTTCTATAGATACACATTACACTGTTAGCATTTTTCTATAAACACTGTGTCATTTTTCTCGAAGACACTAGTCTCCAATAGTTTTACCACTCTTTTATTATGTTCTTTGAAGCTATTATTTCACCACATTGATAAGACTTAAATTTCACAAAGTGTTTTACAATTAATGGATGCTAATTTTCATAAAATATTTTGTCCAAATCTCGGTTAATGTGAAGTGGTTTTTCACACGTGGAATAAAGGCAAAGGAAATATTGGTTAGTTAACATTGAAAACACTATTGTTCGAAGGTGATTTTGAAATAGATCTTTAAGGTTGTGAAAGTGTGAAAACCATGACCCTCGTTACTTAATGAAAGAAAGTATGAGTAAACCCTGTATTCGTAAATTTTCTTCTCAAATTCTATGTACTCTTATGTTAATTAAGAACACTTAAATATGGGACATACAGGATATATATATATATATATATATATATATATATATATATATATATACACACACACACATATATATATATATATATATATATATATATATATATATATATATATATATATATATATATATATATATATAAATCCGCTTTAAAATACTGTGTACAGAGTCATATAGAATTCATAAAATTATCCACGGCGAAGTCGATCAAAATTGTTCAATGAAATGTTTTGGTTTCCTCTAGCGCTTTCATGTCTATAACAATCTTCAGGAGGATGTGTTTTATATATATATATATATATATATATATATATATATATATATATATATATATATATATATATATATATATATATATATATATATATGTATGTGTGTGTGTGTGTGTGTGTGTGTGTGTGTGTGTGTGTGTGTTTTCTAATTATTTAACTCTGATCATTTCGTCTTGATAAGGGACAGGTCATCCCAAAAGTTTTGCAATGTTTTTGTCCGTGTAGTTATTTTGGTACTATATTTAATTTTCTATTGTTCAGATTCGACACTTGTGGATGTATAGTATCATATATACGGGGAATAGAGTTCTTCTCTTTATAACCAGTATCTCGTTATATACGATCTCGATATATAGACTTGTTTATATGTTTGCATTTGTATAATTATTATGTATCAGTTTTCCATTAATGGCATATTTTTACCATTCAGCCTGACTTACAGTGTCAGATTGATACTCCATGCAGTTTCATCTTATGTGCTGTCGACATTTTCAGTACTTTATCTTTGTGTTGTATGTCATACACATTCCGAGAATTGATTTATATTATACACAGCTATTTATGTTCTCTTGACCACATATCTTTGCACCTGGACAGATGATTTGTCGGATTGTTGTATTTCATTCATTTTTCATTCTACCTCTGTATGGGGCCATATGTTAAATGAGGTAACGTATATTTTTACTATGTTCACCTTAGTCCTTGTATGTATACATACCATGTCACTAGTATCATTGCAATAATGTACAGTACGGTAAGGTCACTATATTTCAAATTCTGTGAATATGTATTTCAAAAGTTTCTGACGCATATTCTGTACATTACAGGAACTCGTATTTACTAAATACGTATATCGCTTGTCGAAGGACAGTTTACATGCAGATTTTTATCTCTTTTACATCCGAAAATATTTCATGGTGGTTAAAGGAACAAATGCAAGCATATTACTAGAATAAACGTGCCAAACTGAAATCCCTAGTAACAGATAATTTGAATATGCCATCAGAAATTAACGGAGATAACCAAGTGTCAAGGAGGCATGTGCAATTCGAAAAAGGAATCCTATCTTAGAGCTTGTATTCATTTTATATTCCTGCAAAATAGAATCATTATATATGAAAAATTTGATTCAGCTTCAAATATTTTACCACGCATGATAAAAGTCCGTCGCGAGTGTGACCTAGAGGTCACTTGCATATTACGATTAAGTCATATATATATATATATATATATATATATATATATATATATATATATATATATATATATATATATATATATATATATATATATATTAAGATATACATGTATTTATTCCATGCCTGAAAAAGTTTATATTGTATAACTATATAAAATTATAACTATAATTCATCACAGGTTTACCTACCTAGTACAGTGGGTACGGCAGCTTAAGACACAACGAATTTATCATATGTAATATATGAAGGTCAATGTTACATTGTGTGGCATGAGCTGAGTGCGTTTTTGCCGATATTTTTTTAATGCTGATATCCAATGTCCATTGCTCTTAAAGCTTGTGAATTCCTTTTGGAATTACTATTAGTTGATTCATTTCTAAATATACGTCCCTTCATCTACTACGGCTATTTGTGTAGTGCGAATCAACCCTAATTAAAATATGATAAACCTGATGAACTCTATACTTACTTCATCATCATCATCATCATAATCATCATCATCATCATCTTCATCACCATCATAATCATCATCATCACCACCACCATCATCATCATCATCATCATCATCATCATCATTATCATCATCATCATCATCATCATCATCATCATCATTAGAGCGTTTAATTTGTTCTTAGTAAAATCAAAAGAATGATAAATGAAACAAATCAAAATGGCAAAAGATTACTTCTTTAAGCGATGACAGAATTTCACAGTAAACGACAAACAAGTCTATCAATACACATGTACAACAACAGGACGTCCTTGGCTTGATTCAGAACACTAATTAATAGTTGAAGTATGAACTAAGAAGATATTGTTGACCCCACTTTCGTCATTAACACATTTGTGCTACGCGGAGACATACTTCGAAGTACTTCTTTATGATTTCTGTTTTAAGTGATTTTGACAATTGTAAGGATATACATTTTAAGTATAAACATATCCTTCTGCCTTGACTATCAATGACATAAAATGTTTTTTGTATTATATTCTATTATTTTATAAACTATTATTTCATCAAAAGAAGTTTGATAGTTATGAATTACCTTTTGTTTTCATTGTGTCGATGAGTGTACAATTAACTGTTTGATTGGTTTCTGTTTCTAGCAAAGTCAAATGTTTAAAAATATATAAGCAGTTTAGACTGTATATATAATAAACTTAATACCGAAGTTACAGTTGTGCAAAAAAGCACAAAAACAAATGCTCAAGACGATATTTTCTGTCAAAAGTACTTCATTAGATGAGCTCAAATTTAAAATGGATGTAAAAATAGAAATATTGATATTAACAAGCCAAAAATAATCAAAATATATTCCTAAATCTGTCGGAGAGTAAGCACTGTAAAGAGATGACTAGGGTGAGGTTAGAATTTATACGGTGCGATTCACTCGAAGTATTACTTCAGTATGAAATAATCAGGTGATACCAGCTACTTTATTTAGCCCGTCTTCTGATCATAATGTTAAGCACTTCTCTTCTATACTTATGTACACAGATACTTTCATTTTTGTCCATTAACATACGCCCCACCTAGTACAGTGGGTACGTCAGCTTGAGACACAATGAAAAGTATTTACTGTCGTAATGTCTGCGACACTATCCTTCATTTTTATGTCGTGAACCAAGGACTTATGTCTTTCATTTCTTTATTTCCTATACTGAATAACACAGTTTTATCCAATATCACTAGGTTTGGAACTTTTCGGCTTTTATCAGATATCATTAGATTTGAAACTGTCCGACTTTTATCAGATATCCTTCATTTGGAGTCAAACGCTCTAATACTAAATGTGAGCTAAAATAAACGTCATTAGTCTAATGTTTGTTATTGATATCATTAATTTATAGATATTACATTATCTATTTATACATAGTTTTGTAAAAAATATCACACAGTGTCACACTTAAAACTGACCACAAAGTGCTAAACTGAAAACACAGATAATGTAGATAAACATATGGTGGTAGACAGTAACTGGATTATATGTGCAGGCTTATATATACATTAATTATCTGATATCGTAAATAGACGGCGTGGTGTTTCTGACAGAAATCATTTAGCACTACAAATGCCTAGGTCCATTAACATCACAAGTATTGTTATGATGTATCTCAAGTTTAACAGATGATGACTTTGTCATCTGTATACTTCGTACTGATGATAGGAAGATTCGACTACTGAGTCATTGGAAAATCGAACTATAGCAATATGTCTCTCCGAAAGTTATGACGGATACGGTTCTCCGTAGATATCATCCGATTTTCACACCTACCGTCATGACGGGTTCAGGGCTTTTTAGATCTCAGCTTATTCTCTCACCGACAGTAATAACGGGTTCGGACCTCCTTAGATCTTATCTGACTGTTTAGGAAAGATCTTTATCCAGGTATATTGTAACCAGTTATTCCCCACCACGTACTGGTTGTCATTGTACTGCGGGTGGTAGTATAACAAACGTTCAATGGTAAAAAAGGAATGTGGAATGAATTGTAAATTTGTGCCATGTAAAACAAAGAAAACATGGAATGCGACACCTTCAGTATTTATCCTGACCAGCTGGTATTTAAAGAGGTTCCGAGATGAATCAGGGTTCAGTACTTCTTGTTTCCAAAGTGATATATTGTGCCCCGCTAAACAACATAACCTTTATTCACCTTCACCATCATAAGACATACCGTCATCGTTCTGGTTATCTACTTAGTATAAATTGTAGGTATGTTGATATTTGTTTGATATTATATCAATTTGAGACAGTAACTGGTTTCTTTTGATATTTGTATCATTCTTTTTGTGTATCTACAGGAGCGTGCAATAGAAATGGTATTGAGTATCAACCAGATGATGTGATTCAAGATAATTGCAATGAATGGTAAGTATAAAAAGTACGAAAATAATGCTTCTAGGTTACACTTCCAAAATGGCACGTTTTGGGATGCAAAAAGCATCCTAACAAAGTACTGATCCAGTAAGTTGTATAATATTTCCAAGATGCCATGCATGATTATTTTCAAAACTAATATGTAGTCAACATAGTATTTTCCTTAGATCATAAATAAAGGATCGATATTTCATGAAACCAAGAAATAACTTATTTTTGATACTCTATATCCATTTATTACAAGTTGATGTATCCAGTATTTTAAACCCTTTTCAGCAAATGCACAAGAGGTCCTCTTTCAACTGCCCAGTATAGCTGGAATTGTACAACCAACGTCTGCTTGATTCAGCCAAAAATTGTCCGTGCGGTCAACGATGGAGCTTATGGGTAATAATGTACATATAAATGAGATCTATTTTCGTCCATAAATGAAGATGAATGAATATTTTACTGCTTATCATTTTCACTAATATATATCATATCGATTTACTCAAAAGATTATATATATTTTCATTAGGGTATGTAGCAGTTAGTGAGTAAAACGCTTTGGTCGAAATTGCATGACCATATCTTGAAAAAAGCATTTCATCGTCTTTAAAATCTGCGGTCACGTGGCACATAAAAGAATCCTCATTGCATTGGCATTAGTCCTTAGCATAGGCCAAAATGAGCACTTCTTGGCGGTATGTAAAATAACAACCAATCCAATAGCTATGCAAAAATGATTTAATCAGAGTATACAGGAAATATCTGTAAATATTGTTACAATACATTGATATTAAATATGATAATCATAGTGATTAAACATATGTATCAATCTTTATAATTTGTCTGTTGAAGATGGAAAGCTGGAAATTACTCAGCATTTTGGGGGAAAACTTTAGATGATGGGATTCGTCAAAGACTAGGCACGATGCCTCCAGATACAGAAGTCCGGAGTATGTCTGCAGTTCAAATAAATGCACCTAAAAGTTTACCAGAAAGTTTCGACGCTCGGATTAAGTGGGAAAACTACATACATCCTGTACGGGACCAGGGCGATTGTGGTGCATCTTGGGCATTTTCGACTGTTGGTAAATAATACTGTTTGTTTTCATGTTCAGTAAGTCAGTTGTATTATGGCAAATGATTAAAAGAAATATAGCAGTGTTCTTTCTTCACAATTCTCAGAAAAAGAACACTGTTTGGTAATGTAGATTAAATACTAGTTGACATACTAGTTGATGGCATAAAGTCTTATTTTTGAATACATATTACGAACATTCCATTTCATAGTAAAATGTAACACTTTATATAATCGCGGATTCACTTACTGAATGTAAAAACACATCATCAGATATATTTCATGTTTTAAAGTATATGAAACAGAGAAATAAAGGAACTCTTATTAACACATGGTATGTTCGATTCTGGTTTAGATTTGAAATACATTAAATTTATCTTTAGTTACATAACTGCAATATCCTTCTTCATCATACCGGTCTGTATACATGTATATCTCATTGATAATATCTGCTATGGCATGGAGTTGTTTAATATCATTCATTTAAAAACGTATAAGCAAAATGGTTTAATATTCTTAGTTGTAAATTATATTTCTGGATAAAACATTAGCAGAAGAAACCTATAATATCAGATATTGTTAATCATAAAGAAAAAGAAACAGGTTTAAAGATTTAACTACCCACGCCACTTGAATTGTTAATATACAAAAAAGAGTTTAAAGTATCAAGTAACTATTTAACCTTTAGGTCGATGCTAATACAAAATATAACTCTAAAAAAGCAGTTCCCAGACGACAAAAAATATCATTTGTGTATGAAGAGTTTTGTGTAACTTTATAATCATAAGCTAGCTATAGCTCTGAGATTTGTTGATGATTCATATATTTTTGTTTATTTGTTACATTTTACCGTTTATCTTTTAAATAATTCAATTGTCATTGCATCTTTATGTGTATGTGTCTACTTATGTACCCGTGTATTTATCTATTTATCTATCAATCTATCGATCGATCGATCGATAGATCTATCTGTCTGTCTGTCTGTCTGTCTGTTTGTCTGTCTGTCTGTTTGTCTGTCTGTCTTTTTGTCTGTCAGTCTGCCCATACATCCATTCAACTATCTATCTATCTATCTATCTATCTATCTATCTATCTATCCATCTATCCACCTATCTATCTATCTATCTATCTATCTATCTATCTATCTATCTATTTTCTGCCTGTCTGTCGGTTTATATGTCTATCTTTCTGCCTTCATTAATATTTGTTGGACATATGATCTACATGAATATTAATGAATTCATTCATGGTCGATGGGTTACTTGTGTATATGAAATGTTCAGATACGGAGTGGGATCTTGCTTATAAAAATATTAGGAAAATCATATAGACAGTATTATAATGCTGGGAATAACATACATAAATATAAGATAATCGTCTTTAATTCCCTTTCGGATGTCAGAATCAATTTAATACATTTTATATCGATGTCAATTATCATAAATATTTTTCCTTTCAAGCCGTGGCAGGTGACCGACTTGCAATAGAATCTGAGGGTCTTCTCTCCGAGGAGTTGTCTCCACAGCATCTGCTATCCTGTAATGTGGACGAAGGACAGCTGGGTTGTGAAGGGGGTTATTTAGACAAAGCCTGGTCGTTCCTCCGGAAATCTGGGTATTTGACTCATTTTAACATACGATAAAATTTAAATCCATAAACATAAATATATATATATATAAAGCACTAAAATGGCTAATGACACGGACAAAATGAAAGTCAAATTTTCGAGACGACCTTTCCCTTCATCAAGACAAAATGATTAAAATAGCAAGTTGAGATGAAGTGCGCTGGTGGTCGAGATAGTCTCAAACGTTTTGTGGAATTAAAGAATTTTTTCCAACAATCCATCAAAGTTAACGTGGATATTTCAAAATCCAAAGACATCTTTTTGGGTACCACATCCACTGTGGTTGATGGAAATATTGAGTTCAGTCTTCACATAAACCCACAGATTCTCATCTGCATTTGATGCCATCAAGCTGTCATCCACCTCACACTTTTAAAGGAGTACCGAAAGGTTTAATCACCAGAATTCGTCGAATCTGTTCATCTTCAATTACTTTCCGAGAACAGAGCCAGCTTCTTAAAACCAACCTTTGCAAACAGAGGCCACAAGGCTAGGACTGTGTAAATTGCAATTGATGAGATTCCCATTATAGATAGAAGCACTTTCCTGCAATACAAGTCTAATATGGAAAGCAGCAGAGTTCCCCTGGTGACTACCTACCACCCTGTCTTGAAGGACCTTAATATCATTCTACGGAAGAATTTGCCAACTTTACACAAAAATGACAGAATGGCAAACGTCTCATACAACCGCCGTTGGGTTCTTTAAGACGGCCAAGAAATCTTCAGGACATGGTAGTTAGACCCAGAATAGACAACCATTTTCCTATCGCCAGCTTCAAATATTGTCTGGATAACAGATACCTGCTTTATAAACACAGCAAAGATACCAATAACTTTAGCAGCACTACCACATGACACAGCTATAAGATTTCACAAAGCACGTCATGTAATATTAACAACTGCGTCTATGTCATGAATTGCAAGGTTTGTCAGAAACAATTTGTTGGTGAAACTAGAGACATCCGCATAAATGGGAGGACATGGCAGTCGTAGTTATTGAGTTATTGATCACAACACTACTCTGAGCGATGCGGAAAGATAACAGAAAGAAAGTTCTAGACTTCAATCTTTCAGACCCAAAGGCATTAATAAGCTAATTGACTTCACTAAAATGAATACTGCCTGGTACCCTTTCACGATATAATTCAAGTTCAAACTGATTGAAACTCGAATCCGCCACAGTCCGTTCGTTGTTTTGTATTGGAATCCTAAAAATCCACCCTTGGCATTTTCATCTGATACCGTATCTCGATGTAATTCGAGTTCGAACTGATATTAACATGAATCCACCGTCTTTATTCCTTTTGGGTGTGACCGCGTGTGAATCCACCCATTACTGGATTTTGTATGTTGTTTGGGAACGATGGATCGAACCTTTTATACATCGAATCCGCCTAATTGAGTGTAGTTTGTCAGACTGACTTTCATGTTTTGACTTTGTTTGTAGATCAAATTTATTTAGTAATTTTGCAGTTTCTTGTTAGTTTCACTTAGAGCTAGTTCCATTCACATTGCGTTGGTAGTTTGAATTTATCTTTTAGTTATCCTTTTGTTTGATTTCAATTTTTATTTATTTATTGCATTATCATGCTGTACTTGTAATATGTAGTAATTCTTTCTCTCTCCAGTTGTGCGTGAGTGAGTGTTTGCGTGAGTGTGCGTATGTGTACGTTTTTAATGTTATGTAATCGTTTTGTCCTGATGAAGGGACCGGTCATCCCGAAAGTTTGACTTTCATTTTGTCCGTGTCGTTAGTCAGTTTAACGCTTTATATATTCTTCTCTTGACTTGTATCTATCGTTGAGATCCGACACCCTAGGATATATAGTGTTGTTGGTTTTAGTGCTTTGTATCTATCTATCTATCTATCTATCTATCTATCTATCTGTGTGTGTGTGTGTGTGTGTGTGTGTTGTCACTCATCAGACTGCACATTTCAATCCAACTAAATGCAATATGGCGTTACGTATATGGCCGTAGTGAACTTTGTATTGTAACAAAGGTTACACATAATTGTAATAAAGTAACATATATACACAGCATACCACGCGCTTATACATACATACTCACACTTACACAGACATTAATATTTTGTCTTATTCGTAATTTGAATAAACCTGTAGGAATATTTCAGTAGTTTTAATTTAACACTTGACCTTTGACGTGAAGCATCATACAGCCAATAATAGCAACATGTCTATGTGTTGATTCCATTGCAACAAATTATTTATGTTTCCTCATACAGTGTAGTTTCCGAAGATTGTTATCCATACAACAGCGGAAAGAAAGGAGTTTCAGAAAAATGTATGATGCTCAAAAAAGGAAAAAATTCGTTGATCTGTCCAAATGATAATTCATCCTCACCTGGAACAATTCTACACTCCACACCACCATACAGAGTTTCAAATGACGTAAGTGACCCCTGCCATGATTCAATTTAGATAGGTTGTATTTATAAACATGTGCCAGTTCACCTTGGTAGACCTATACTAGTGTTAAATTTCCCAGACAGAATTATAATTAAGTATTGTACCTATCATCTATCTATAGAAACAAAGTGATAAGATGTAAATTTCAAATTCTTGCACTCCGATGCGAAATGATTCTAAACTAAGCTCATTTAAAAATTGTTGATCACTGAGTGATATAGAGATTTCCTTGAAACATGTATTTACTATTATAAATATGAAAATGAACGAGTTATAGTAACATGATAAAAGAGACGACCTAAAATTGTTGTTGACAGGAAGAAGAAATAATGATGGAAATTATGACCAATGGACCAGTTCAAGGTAATTAAAATATTGCTTAGAATAATATGAAATAAAATACCATCTAATTAAGTATATATCTTAGTGCTCCATCAAGCCTTTATCAATTTTGCTCACCATACTTCTTACATATATTAAACAAGGTCTTCAGAAATACTGTACAACGGCCTACTCAAGAAGCGGAGTCAATCAGATGTGGATCCCAAAGAATTCAAATTGTTGGAACATTTAAAATCTCCAAACTTCAAACATATTACAAGCATCAATTCTTTTGATTTCTCGACCCTTTACACAACAATTCCTCATCAAAAACTCAAAAACAGATTAACATATATTATACAAAACTCTTTTGTATGCAAAAATGGAAATCGCAGATATAAATATTTAGTGTTAGGTCATGAAGAACCTTATTTTGTGAAGGAACACTGATTCCAATATTAAGTACACTGAAGACGATATTATCAAGATGCCAGATGTATCCTATTGAGCTAGAGATTAATGAGACGACAGAGAGCAAACCATCTGATTCTAACCTAGATTTACTCCTGTCGATTGGAGAGGACAGTCAACTTCACCCATCCCTTTATGACAAACGCGACTATTTCACGAACTTCCCGTTTCTAAATAGTAATATTCCATCTTCTCCCGCCTATGGCGTTTTCATTTCACAACTTATACGTTATGCCAGACATGCTCTTCTTAAGAATGTTTTATTCTGAGAGCTAAACGACTAGCCAATAAACTATTTACACAAGGTTACGTTGTTGAACGCTTGGAGTCGTCGTTTAAGAAGTTTTATGGTCGATACGGGGATCTTGTTAAACATTATGAAGTCCCCACTCAGAAATATTAGATAGTATTCTGGAGCACGGCCACAGACAGTGACTCCCTTTCACCAATCGTGCTTTTCACCGAACTTGGCCTTATCACCAAGCCTGACCTTTTCACCAAATTTGACTAGAAAGGTTTCCATGGAACGTTTGCGACGGGTGTGACATGCCAGCAGAAGACGCTGACTCCTTCCGGACACCTGATCTTATCCCGTTTGGGATTCGCAATTGTTTTTCATGTTGAGACCATTTACACATCTAATTCGTCGTGTTATAATGGACTTGAGTTTTGATTATCGGTTGGTACTTCTTTAATTTAACCTTTTATATTTCAATAATCTGTTGTTTTTAAATCTTTCGCGAATTTTTATTAAGTGCTTAATATCTTTTTTGCTGTATTTTTCTCTAGCAACATTTAAAGTTAAAGAAGATTTTTTCATGTATAAATCTGGAATATACAGTTTCTCAAACGTTACGGAAGATAGTCTACCAGATGATCTTCAGAGAGGATACCATTCTGTCAGGATTGTTGGGTATGTCTTAGTGAACAGGACACAGATAACTCGGCGAAAACGTCTCAGGGATTCTCTTCCAGATAATTTCAAATTTTACAATAATTTTGGAGTATATTACTACAAATACTTAGTAGAAAAACAACTAATCCCTTCTGGAAATATGTTTTTCTGTCTTTCTGTCAATTTTGGAAGTTTGCAGATACAAATGAACCATACAATCATAAGCCCGGAAGCCTGCAAATGAACCATAAAATTACAAGCCCTTATGGGTTAGCAATGACTTTGTTGTAGATGGAAAACCAATTTATTATATGGAATGGTTTAAAAAAGGAATTACATATGACTTATTATATAACAATGGTGAATTACTAAGTAATGAAGAATTTTGTAACAAACTTTGTACTTTGGTATTATGTACAACTAAAATATTAATCAGACGTATTTCAATTACTTTCTTACAATCTATCATCTATCATCTATCAGCCTTGCAGACATTATATATAAATGGGAGAGTGATCTAACCTTTAATCCAGATTTTAAATGTGGAAGAAACAAAATAGTTTTATAAAAACAAAGACCAATAATATAAATCTAATATGGTTTCAGTACAGCATAATCCAGAGAATTATGGGTACAAACTCACTTCACAAAATTGGTATTTCAAATACAGATTTATGCTCTTCTATAATGAACAATCTGAAACAATAAGTCATTTATTTTCCATGTGTATAAAAGTTCAGATTATGGGGAAAGTGTATTTCTATGGTTAAAGAATGGACACACTATATATATCGAATTGAATATTATTGAGATTCTATTTAGAAAACCAAATAACAAACTCAATGGACCCATAAATTTATTAATTTGCCTGGTTAAAAAATATCTCTATAGATAAAAGAATAAAAATTGTATTCCAATGGGGAAATTACCCTGCTCTATTGAATGAATAAGGTAAAACAATCACTTGTTACATGTTAATCAGCAATAAAATATATATATGTGTGCATGTAAACACATAAAATGTAAAAGTAAACGAATGTGAGTGTGAGAGAATTTATGTTTATTTATGTGTTTTATATATGTATATTTGTCAGAAAACCAAATATAAATTATCAAAAAATAAGTATACTGATAACTTAAAAATCAGCTGAGATTCAACCGGTATCATTTGACTATGTGTGTGTTAAACTAACTTACTATATATATATATATATATATATCTATCTATCTATCTGTCTATCTATCTATCTACCTATCTATCTATCTATCACTGGTTGTGTAGATCTAGTGATGGAGTATTAAGTACAACTACTGATAAGTTGTTTTCAGAAGGATATCTCGATAAATGTTAATATTTCGAAAAGTTTAGTGACCATGATGTAAATATACTGAATTTCAATTAATACAGACATTTGAATAATTCTTATTTCAATTTTAGTTGGGGAGTTGAGAAAAACAAAAACGGAGATGAGACCAAATACTGGGTAAGTACGGAATTATGTATTTAAAGAAAAAAAATTAAAAAGTTATTTAAAATTTCAAGCGATAGCATTAATTCTGAATTATTTTGCACTAAATATTTGAAAAACGAATAAGCAGTTACACTGTCAGCTACTATGGTATTTATAAATAATAAAGATTGAAATTGTGGTACATTATTTCTGAACTTCATAATATCGAATTTAAAGAATTTCAAAACTTATGTATATCTTAAAAATCAATAAATATTCTCAAAGTTTAAAAGAAAAACAAGATTTAAATGATTTTGCACTGAATGTAGTGATATATGTTTCTAATGCTTCAATGTCAGCATACATCTTTTGTTAACATCTGTTGTTTTTTTTTTTAAAAAGTGCACAATTTAGATGTAATTCTGCATTTTACCATTCTCCTCCACTTATAATAGCACAAGCAAACTAACTGTTTCGTGAAAAATGTATGGCACGTTTGTTTATCAACCCATATACATCACTTTCATTTTGCATTCACTTTCCAAATATTGCATGGATTCGTTTTCTGACACTCCAGTTGCTACTTTTAAACTTCACTTTTGGAATCTAACTTATTAGCAAGTCAAACTTACAAAGACGTGCTAGAGGCTTAAACTATCGTATGCATTCCACATCCTTGACTTCCATACATTTTGGTTTTATCCATAGTCTCCAAAATAATTAATATGCTCATTTTTCTGTTGTATGATTTGTAACTGACTTTTATTAACTGTACACACCTTCAGTAGTTTATTACATTTTCTGATGCATTTGTAGCAACAATACCTCACTAGTTTCTGATCATTCGCTAAAATAACGAACCAGTTTTGCCCGGTTCGCGTCTTAGAAATAACTTGATAAATTCAATAAGGAAGAGAAAAGAGGCAAAAAAGGGGTTTGTAAGTGACCAGCACTGCCCACAAGACGCTACCAGTTACTTTCAGAGGTATGTATGTTTCACTTTTCACTCTTTCCTTCACTTCACGCTGTTGTCAGCTAGATTGCATGTTTAAATTTTCGTTGTTTCTTTTGCACGCTCTTTTGTTCAAAGTATTATCGCAAATGTATAATTTGTATATTTTTTCTTACTTAAGTATTGTTTGTATTTTCTGTTTATATAACGCATAGATTGACGTATTATTTTAGTACTTGACTTTAAGTGATTTTGTGTCTTGGTAGAGTTAATAATTTACCCATTTGCTATTTCAAAATTTAACACCTTATAATATCATTATATTATCATTAAGGAATGTAAGACATATATGTAGAAGCTGTCACTTCATTTCTGTTAATATAGGTAAAACCTTTAAGTTTTCATTTTTTATTTTCATTCAAGGGCCTCAAAATTATTGCACGAATAGAGTTAACATTAAGGCTATAATATAATAAATAAAGACATATTGATAAATTTGCAATTATTTTTAATTCTAAAATGACATTATAAGTACTCTATTAACTGTAGCAAAGTCTATATAATAAAATTAAAAGTACATATTTTAAAGTATTGACTGTAAGGAGGGACATATAACAAAATACAAATAGGGTTACTAAAGTTTTAACTATAGGGAGGTCCATATAACAAAATACAAATTTGGATACCCAAGTGTTAATTGTAGCGAGGTTCATATAACAAAATACATATAGGGATACCAAAGCGTTAACTGTAGGGAGGTCCATATAACAAAATACAAATAGGGATACCCAAGTGTAAATTGTAGCGAGGTTCATATAACAAAATACATATAGGGATACCAAAGCGTTAACTGTAGAGAGGTCCATATAACAAAATACAAATAGGGATACCCAAGTGTAAATTGTAGCGAGGTTCATATAACAAAATACATATAGGGATACCAAAGCGTTAACTGTAGGGAGGTCCATATAACAAAATACAAATAGGGATACCCAAGTTTTAACTGTAGCGAGGTTCATATAACAAAATACATATAGGGATACCAAAGCGTTAACTGTAGGGAGGTCCATATAACAAAATATAAATAGGGATACCAAAGTTTTAACTGTAGGGAAGTCCATATAACAAAATACATATAGGGAGGTCCATATAACAAAATACAAATAGGGATACCCAAGTGTAAATTGTAGCGAGGTTCATATAACAAAATACATACAGGGATACCAAAGCGTTAACTGTAGAGAAGTCCATAAGACAAAATACAAACTACTTGCTGTAGGTAGGTCCATATAACAAAATAAAAATTGGGATATCTAAGTAGGGCGGCCCAAATAACAAAATACAAACTACATATATCAAAGTGTTAACTGTAGTGAGGTCCATTTGAAAATACAAATAGGGATACAAAAGTGTTTAAATACAAATTGGGATATCAAAGGGTTAAGTGTAGTGAGGTCCATATAACAAAATGCAAATGGTTGACCAGGAGAAAGTCCATAAGACAATATATCAAAAGGTTGGGTATTTACGAATCACGGAACTTTTTAAAATCCAAAGACGGGGGCCAAGTGCATGGAGAAATTGAAATCCCTATTCAAAATATACGATACGTGTATACCCAATTGATGATAAAATAACAGTTTTTATCTTCAATATTGTAGATATGTGTCAACTCGTGGGGTACAAAATGGGGCGAGAAAGGCAGTTTCAGAATAAAAAGAGGAAACAATGAAGGCTTCATAGAACAGTATGGTATTGCTAATCATGGTGACATGCGTAAAGTTTTAGCCAAACATCCTAGAGAGGACATCCGGGATTTGGGACTTTATAACCTCTACAACAAAAAGAAACGCCAACCATCAACAGGCAACGTTATAAATGGATAAGCGTCAGCCATCAACATCCAACGTTATAATGTATAAGCGTCAACCATCAACAGTCAATGTTATACTAGTAATAAAGAAGCGTCAACCATCAACAGCAAACGTTATACTAGTAATACATAAGCGCCAACCATAACAGACAACGTTATACTAGTAATAAATAAGTGTCAACCATCAACAGTCAACGTTATAAATGGTTGAGAAATAGCAATACTCGGGAAATAACTGGTGTTTCCACTAGTAATCGTTATCTACCATCAGGCAACGTTATAAACGGTTGAATGTTAACAGTACACAGACAACGTTACAAAAATGGTTGAACGTTAACCATCAACAGCAACGTAATAAATGGTTGAAGGATGACAATACTCAGGAAGTTTCCACTAGCATTTATCTTACTCAGGGTGTTTACTTATTTTTTTATTTCTTTGTACACTTGTTATAGCCATGCATATTGATCAGTATCCCTTTGTGTTGTAGTGTAGATTCGTAAGGATGAACAATGCACATTTGTTAAAGTCAGATTACCTACCGTGGTAATGGAAGAGGAATCTCGTCTACAAGAAGTGCGTAAAGGCAATGATACCAAATCCGGAACTGCAGCAAAGTCGCTCTCATAATACATTTTCACAAATAGTAAAGAGGCAATAACAAAATAATTCCGATATAGTAATCCTCTTGACAAACATAGTATCCCAGATGACTTCATCAATAGACTCTTCCGGGTATTTACTAGATAAAACAGCTAGCTTTTTTGGAATAACCCAAGTCAAAGTAAAACTCATACACAAGCTTGCAGCATGTTAACGAAATTAGGAATTATTGCACTTACATTTTATATTTAATGCTTCATATAGTCAGTTTGCCAACTTCTGATATAGTACCCATTCCTAACAAATTGGTTTATTTTTATCATTCATTTCTTATGCATATTTGTGTAACTTTTTTCCAGATTTGTGGAAATTCTTGGGGTCCGGAATGGGGTGAAAACGGTTACTTCAGGACAGCTCGAAGTACCTCATCCTTACAATTCGAGTCTTTCATCATTGCTGCTCATCTTAACCTTCCGTATCCGTTTTGGTTTGCCGTTATGTAATACATTTAATGGTGATTTCTACTGAAATCAAGAAAATTATCCTGTTGATTGACAAAGAATGCTTTCCATCTATCACATAACACAGCACATATTTTGTAATGTGATTAACAGATTTACAATTGTGTAAGATTTATATCGAGAAATTAACGCGTACCGTTAGTCTTTCTCTATGAATCCTTCCTTCCTTACAGGAGAAATACAAAATATTGAATGTTTGTTTATTACATTGTGCTGAAAGAACAACAAATAGTTTCCATTACAACAACTAAATATCATGTGTTGACGCCATATCAAAAACATACCAGACTTTATATTTGTTGTATGTATGCATCTTTTTAAAAAGGTTATGATAATTATGTCTGTTTTGTAAGCCATAACTAATTTGGTTTCCGAAAAGCAATATATGTTGTCATGATATGTTTCACTATAAACTGATTGGATACCGATTGTGAAAAAATCAAAATGATTTGGCTGTATAAATGTCGCGGACACGCTCTCACCTTGACAAATACTAAGTATATTTAGCGATCAAAAGTCCGGAATAATAAGTTAAAGACAATAAGTCAGATATAGGACAAAGACACTCTTTGATCCGTCATACGTATTAAATTAACCACTTTATTTTCTCTCCATGCTGTATTTCTGAGGGATGTTAGTACTTCAAATATACTTGCAATAAGACAAATGGGCAATAACTGATTCTCTGACATACGTTTGACATCAATTTGATTTCAATTAAACATTCAAAGATGCTGCGAAGATTAAATAAACAATTTATATGACTTGGGTTAACGATGTTTAGTTTAATTACAGGTGTGTTAGTGAGTTTCACTTGACCATGTCGAACATGTATAACCTCCATTGCTCACACATAAACACTATACACTACACGACGGAATAAATGTGTGTAAACAGTAGATATTGATACTCGTGATATTCAATATTGTACAAAACAGATGGACTCAAATTCTGTATTTTGTACAGAAGATAACAACATCTTGATCAGATTCAAATTTCTGTATTTTGTACTGAAGATAACTCAATCTTAATATGTCCTTATCACTGAACATCAAGGATTATAAAGTTTGGAAGAAGAGAAATTTCGAAATGATTAAAAATGTATCAATATTCCAATGTATCAGATCTAAATGTATAGTACGTCCAGAAAATGAATTCTACAATGGATCTATATGAATATTTAGTTTTGATGTAAGATTTGAAATCAAATCAACATGAATTATACATGTAACTTGTTAATTGGATATTTTGTACATTTAAAATTGCTTCTGGAGATACATGAAATTTAAATAAACAAGAATAGATATTGGCATGCTGAATTAATTATGATTCAATTTTTAGGATCATAGAAATTATATGTAGCATTACTCACTCTTATTTTCATATTGCTTCTTATGTTGTAATTGAAATGAACAATTTGGAAACACATACCAGTATATATATATATATATATATATATATATATATATATATATATATATATATATATATATATATATATATATATATATATATATATATATATATATATATATATCGGTGTTACGTCATGTTATAAATGAGGATATATATTTATGTAACATTATCTGAGGAACTTCGATTGTTGCAGTTTAGATTGAGTCAATGGAAGACTGCTGTACATAAATAATATATATAAATATAATATATATATATATATATATATATATATATATATATATATATATATATATATATATATATATATATATATATATCGCAAAGCAGTCTTCCATTTACTCAACGTTCATCTAAACTGCAACAATCGAAGTATATATATATATATATATATATATATATATATATATATATATATATATATATATATATATATATATATATATATATATATATAGTGTGTATGTGTGTGAGCATTCATACATCAACTTTCACGTTTCTCTTTCTTTGTGTCACTACCTAAAACATAATGTCTCATAACTATTTTATTAGATTTACCACTTCTCAAAAGTTTTGTCACAAAGTTTTAAAAAGTGTTACATTAAGAGTTTGTAGTTTTCTTACTTGTTTGCAATATGGATGAATTATGTCAGAAGTACTCAAGCTTATTTAGGTTCGTAGCAAATACTTGCTTACTGGAAAAATACACACAAAAATGAACCTCAATCAAGATTTGTTCGAAATACTCTAATCTAAAGAATGGAATAATATTAGCGCAGCTGTAACAAAGTCCGGTAAGTTATCAAGTACTTTGGAAAATTAAAGGGACATTATTTTCGATATGTGAGGTATTAACATTCCGAGTGAAGAAAAATAACCGCTGGATGGAGTAATGTGTACTCTACTAAATGCACTTGGTGATGCTGTTCAATGTGAATTATTCCCGGTGAAGCAAGCAACTGAAGTGTCAAAATATTTCAAACTCCATTACCAAGCAAACGAATTTAAATCTCTCTCTCTCTCTCTCTCTCTCTCTCTCTCTCTCTCTCTCTCTCTCTCTCTCTCTCTCTCTCTCTCTCTCTCTCTCTCTCTCATTATTTTGACATTTATATATTCAAATAACATTTTGTATTACCTAAGAAAGGTACTAGAGTTGGTTTAAAGAATCCAAAATTAAACTAGTGGCATCCTCTTCATTTTATACAAAATCATATATATATATATATATTTATACATACACGTTGGTTTATTTCTATGTAATTTTCTTTAGACATGTGCAAATTCTTGGGGTCCATTCTGGGGAGAAAATGGTTATTTCCGCATTCAAAGAAGTATACCAGAATGTAAAATGGAATCATTTGTACTCGGTGTTTGGATAAACTTACGACGAATGCATTATCGTGATCTAAGAGGCTTACTACAGGAGGTTTATAGGAGGAAGTTCTCAAGACTTTTCCAGGAAAAGCAATAAGTTCGCCATTACAGACATAAACTCCGGAACATTAGAGCAAAATTCTTTTTCGATTATATATGTTATGTGTTTATATTATATATTGTTTCTCTGCATTTTAATTGTTTTAAATGTACGTATGATTATGTGTTATTTTAGCTACGAAATCACTGAACGTAGGTTTAATTTATCAAACGTATTCAAGTTTATTAAGTGTACATGGAAGTAATTATACTTGGAATTGTTTTATCGTTCTTATGCTTATTTGTGTCAAGGGATAGAATCTTTGTCATAAAATGTAATAATCATACAGTTTGTATTAGATAGTGTTAATAATTTGTCTGATCTAAAATATATCTGTTATTATTTTCACGTCAAAGTGATATATCGGTTGTTGTTCAGTAAATGTGACTTTAAGCACAGTATTGGGAAATAAATTGTACTAGTACCTTCTTTATAAAAATGTGTTCATTATTTTTGTTTTCCTAAGATATTTCTACTGACTGATATCATCCAATTTACTGTTTTATAAATCAATCTCTAGTCAAAATAAGCACCGGCAATGAGCTACTGTCCGCGCGGCTCACTTCGGAAACCGGAAAATCTTCCACAGATCGACCTTTTATCATCTATGATATTAGGTTTACTCCCTCCCAATAGGAAAGTTGTTTAATAACTGAATAAAGCATTTCAAATAGTTCAGAGGGGAGTGGATGGCGTGTATAACCTTACTTCAGTCGTCATCCTCGTGGTTTTCTTTCAAACTTCCTACTCAGGCTGCATTTGAAAGCGATTGTACATTTCATACCTCTTGAAAAATTGGAACCCCTATTCTATTTGATTCATTTTCGCTCATTCATTTGAACAGATAATGGCGAGACATACTTTATTTCAGTCATTATAATTCGCTATAATTGTGTTGATTTCAAAATATCACAAATTTTCTAATTTCTGAAGTGAGCCGTAGACAGTAGAACGTCTAATGACATTTGTGAATTGCCTACAAAAACACATGCTCAATCATGTTTTGTTTTGAGTCGCTATATTTAACTTATAAAGTTTGCAAATAAGGCAGCTTACGTAAATATAAACCTTTTACCTTACATCTAATGAACAGGTACAAAACATGTTTATATATTGTATTTTAAACTTCAGATGGTTTCATCCCCACTGTATGGAAACACGAAGAATATATATGGAAATTGTGCTTAATTTTGTTTTTGTTTCAATTATGTGGTGAAGGCCAGTAACCAGGAAACTCTGGCAACACAATGTTCCCGAGAAAAGACAACAGGTCTCCTACAATTAAAATTCCTGTCACGTGACCAGCTTAGAGTCTAGCAAAAATCGAATGGTAGAAGTGAACGTGATATACAAGGGTAATGGTCGATCTTTTCGGTTACAGAATCCCCGGATAAACAATATGTGACATGAACATTAATAAAGTAAGTTAATTGAGTAAATTTCGTGGTTTGTGGCTACACACAACCGGGGAAGGTCTGTTTCATCTTATTCACATTATACACATCCACTTGCCAAAAGTTTATAGACATTATCATTTTTTTCCTGTATATTTTATATAATACCACATTTATCAGAAAAGTATTCTGAAGCCATTTCTTATCGCATTTGAAGTAAATTTTCACTGTTAAAAGTTTTACTTATTATTTGGATGTAATTTTCTAATTTGTAATTTTAAAAATTCACAATATAAACAAAAAGTAAAAATCAGTTATCACAATTTTACTTACAAAGAAGCGACTTTCATCACAAAAATAATTTTTTTACATTGATTTTTTTTAATTCAAATTTGGAAAATAAAAATAAAAATAAATATGAAACTATATCCAATTCTTGTTGAAAAGTGAAAATCCTATTAAAATACAATAAGAAATGGCTTAACAATGGTTTTTGAAAAAAATATGGTTTTAAATGAAACATATAGTAAAAAATGATAATGTCTATAAACGTTTGGCAAGTGGTTGTATTAAAAACAAGAGGCCCAATTAACGGTCACCCGAGATTTCCTGTCAAGTTTGGTTGGTTACAATTAGTCCAGTGGTTCTTGAGAAGTCGAAAATGTCTAACATTTGACAAAAAAAACAAAAAACAAAAACAAAAACAAAAACAAAAAACAAAAAAACAAAAATAATATTTTCTGTTGACTTAAGTGTCTGTGAACTTAACCTTAGATCGCATGACCTTGAAATTTTGTCAAAATGATCCTTAGATAATTCCTAGCAACTTTCTGATATATCTTTGTACACAAAAAATCAATTAGTTTTCAGTTATAAAGCCATTTGTATACAACTCTATCGTGTGTTACTCGAGCACTCCACAGTGGACCATTTATTGACAGAATCCATTTTCAAAACATCACAAATCCAATTAAAGGGAGATAACTCCAATAAGCGAGGACCTGACAAATTCCTTGTTAACTTTTTGTAGATCTTTGCGTGCTGATAATTTTTGCTTCTTTCACTTTTACTCTAGCTATTATACTTTTCAAGATAATGGCAAAAAACATTCCAAAACATGAAAATTCCACAAAAAGGGGAAATAACTCCCATAACGGGCGACCCGACAATTTTTACCTTACTGACTTTTTTGTAGATCTTTGCGTGGTGAACATTTTTTCTCTAGCTTTTATACTTTTCAAAAAAATATAAACATCAAAAAAATATGAAAATCAACTTAAAAGGGGAAAAAACTCCAATAAGCGAGGACCTGACAATTTTAGCCTCTTTGACTTTTTGTAGATCTTTGCGTGCTGAACATTTATGCTTTTTCACTTTACTCTAGCTATTAACTTTTCAAGATAATGTCAATAAACATCCAAAAACGTGAAAAATCAACTTAGAAGGAAAAATAACTTCCATAAGGGGTGACCTGACAATTTCAGCCCTCTTGCCTTTTTGTATATCTTTGCGTGCTAAACAATTTTGCCCCCTTCACTTTTACTCTAGCAAATATACTTTTTCAAGATAATGTCTATAAACATCTAAAAACATGTAAAATCAAATTAAATGGGGAAATAACTCCATAAGGTTTGACCTGACAATTTCAACCCATCCGACTTTTTTGTATATCTTTGCGTACTGAACAATTTTGCTTCTTTCACTTTTACTCTAGCTATTATACTTTTCAAGATAATGTCAATAAACATCCAAAAACATGACAAATTAAGTTAAAGAGGAAATAACTCCCACAACAATTGATCTGACAATTTCGGTCCTGTGGACTTTTTGTAGAGGTTTGCATGTGATCATTTCTACTTCTTTCACTTTTCCTCTAGCTATTATACTTTTCAAAATAATGTCAATAAACATCCAAAATGATGAAAAAATCAGCTTAAAAGGGAAATGACTCTCAAAAGGGGTGACCTGACAATTTCAACCCTAATGACTTTTGTAGATCTTTGCGTGCTGAACAATTTTGCTTAGTTAACTTTTACTCTAGCTATTACACTTTTCAATATAATGTCAATAAACATCTAAAAATATGATAAATTAACTAAAGGAGGAAATAACTCCCACAAGAGGTGACCTGACAATATCGGTCCTGTGGACCTTTTGTAGAGGTTTGCATGTGATCATTTTTGCTTCTTTCACTTTTCCTCTAGATATTATACTTTTCAAGATAATGCCAATAAACATCCAAAAACATGAAAAATCAAGTTAAAAGGGGAAGTAACTCCTAGAAGGGAGTTTATTGACATTATCTTGAAAGGGAAAATAACTCCCATAAGGGGTGACCTGACAATTTCGGCCCCATTGACTTTTTTGTAGATCTTTGCGTGCTGAGCATTTTTGCTTCTTTCACTTTCTCTATTATACTTTTCAAGGTAATGTGATAAAACATCCAAAAACATGAAAAATCCACAAAAAAGGGAAATAACTCATATAAGAGTCCACCAGACAATTTCCATCAAAATAAAATATTGGTAGATTTTTGCAAGTTGCTCATTTTAAGTTAACGGTTTTTTCTCTAGCTTAAATAATTTTGGAGTTACATATATTAAATCAAAAATACTTGCTGATTCATTTGTTCTATATTTAGCCATGTTTGGTCCTATCCCCTTTTCATCTGCAAACTTTATGTGGCATTACATGGTTATACTTCCTGTTGAGTTCGGTTCAAATTAGTCCAATGGTACTCGAGAAGCAGTCAAAAATACCTAAATTTTACAAAAGAAGTTACATTTTCCATTTATTTAGTTGCCTGCGACCTTGACCTTTGACCCCATGACCTAAAGTTTTGTCAAAATGATCCTTAGTTTATTCCTAACAACTTTCTCATATATCTCTGTATACAAAAAGTCAATCAGTTTTGAGTTAAGTAATTTGTAATACAATTGAACCCTGCGTTACTGAAGCGCCCCCTTTGTTTATATACAGATTTCATTTTCTTTCACAAACTTTGTAGATATTGACTAACAATCATGCATACAAAATTTGATAGTCACCTGATCATTGGTTCATGAGAAGAAGATTCTAAAAGATGTACCAAGTTTTGGTCCTTTTTTACCTCTTTTGAGGTCCCTATGGGTCCAATCCCCTTTCCATTCCCAAACTTAATGCGGATTCACATGGGGGATGCTATTTACCAAGTTTGGTTAAAATTGGCCCACTGGTTATTGAGAAGAAGTCGAAAATGTGTAAATGTTAAAGATGGATGATGACAGACAAAAGCCATCGGCTCAGGTGACCTAAAAATGACAAATTAAAACAACAGTAACTAGAATTCAAAATTTAATCACATTCTTTCATATAAATATTTCAACAATTTACATCTACAAGTCAATATGACGATGAATGATTAAAATACAAAACATAATAAAACATTTAATGAAGTTGGACATAAGGAATAATGACGTGGCTTATCACAGCTGTACCAGTATGAAAACTCCCAAAACTGACATGCTTAAACAACTTTTTAACATACACATATATACAACATTATATATAACTAGCACTGTCAGAACAACAATCAGTTTTCTGTCAACCTGATGAAAGACTCGGACTTCACCAAATTAATGACATGGAGAGAAAAACATAAATTCAGCAGAGTCCTTCCTTAGATAAAATAAACTAATATTACAATCATACAGCAAGATTTTCAAAAGAAATCTTAGTTTTCTGGGAATTGTGGTAACATCTGATTAATTCATAACTAATCGTTATTTCTGATTCATACATATTGTATAGTCCAATTGCTCTTCACTGAAACTGGGGTTAAATCATTATTTACAGAAACTACATAAATTATATATATAAGATGCTCATCATTGTTATTTTAAAGGTTATACATAACTAAAAATGAATTTTAATTGCATCAAACAATTCAGAGGAAAAACTTTCCCATTACTTATAATGTTTGATTTCTTTCAAATGTCAAGAAAAATTACGTGGGTGTAAATCCAATACATTGAACAGCCACAATACTGTAAATATAAACAGTTTTCAAACAACATGGTTACTACTTATATGCTATACCCATCATGTATGAAAATACATAGATCCTTTGATTCAATATCATTTTGTCATAATATCCAAAGGATGCAATTAAGTTTATATATAGAAGGACATGATTCAATTCACATTTTATACATGTATGCATGAGTAGGTCTCATTTGTCACACACTTAATTCATGCAGACTGGTCAATAAGGGATCATCTCACAACTGCAAGTCAACATGAGTTTCAAGTTAACATTTTTTATTTGTTTTAACGTTGTTTTACATCCAGTGTGCCAAGATTACTACTGATACGCAATTATTTCAGTAACATAGTTTTGAGTATTATATTAAACATGATGCAGACTTTATAATTAAAATTTTTTTTTCAGTTAATAAAAAAAAAATAATTATGATACAATCTCATGTCAGTCTACACTGTCATATATCCCAGAGTTTCTAATTTGCATACGATGTACTTATGCATATATCAGAAAGAATTATGTGTGCTATTTTATCAACTGTGCATTTGCATACACAAACTGTTACAAAATTTTGTATAGCAGTAAATCAGTAAAATTTTTGTTAGCTAACCAAATATTTTCATATTCACAATTCATTTACGTATGGTAAATTAAAAAAAATTGCTGTAAAATTCAAATTTGATGATTAAGTGTAATCTAAGATATTTAACAAAACCCCAGTTTCAATGGCGAGCAAACGGACTATATACATCATGTTCAACACAGTGCTGTTCAAGTATAACACAGTATTACCCACATTTAGAAGATACAAGTCTAGAAAGTATTTGAACCAACAAAAACAATTCCGATACACTTGTAGAACTATCTTCAGAAAAGCCCACTTTTACTTCAAGAGGATTACCAGATCACTACAATTTCTCTGTGCACCATAAAGTAAGTGTATAGTTTGTATCCGATAACTAAACCAACAACCTGATACATCAGAATAAAAATATTGACATCATTATTGTATCTTATAATTCTAAAATATAATTATAAATACCATAGGACTTGAATGATGTCCTAGCTCCAAAAACATAAAGGGGCATTATCTTTAAAAGACGGCAAAATATCGAGTATTTCCGTTATCTAGAATTGCACTGCAAGTTGAACATATGGATGATAATCCAATTAATTATGAAAACTAGCCAAACAGAGTATACTTAATGTTGATGACAATGGGCAGATCATATTTTTAAAGTACTATGGCTTGTCGTCATTTTCTTAGATGTTTATTCCATTCTGTTATACATTTCATCATAAATTTATCCCCAATATGTAAACGACTAAAAACATTTCTTGTCAAGACCTTTGGCCTTCAGTATGATAATACCATTAAGATACTTAAACATGCAATGCCTAACATGCAACAGGACATGAATTTTATATCTCTTTTATAAAGTTTGGGACACTAACTTTCTAAGCTTATGTTTGTACTACCCAGATTTTGTTTGGACACTAACTTTCTAAGTTTATGTTTGTACTACCCAGATTTTGTTTGGGACACTAACTTTCTAAGTTTATGTTTGTACTACCCAGATTTTGTTTGGACACTAACTTTCTAAGATTACGTTTGTACTACCCAGATTTTGTTTGGGACACTAACTTTCTAAGCTTACACTTATACTACCCAGATTTTGTTTGGGACATATAACTTTCTAAGCTTATGTCTGTACTATCCAGATTTTGTTTGGGAAATATAACTTTCTAAGCTTACGTTTGTACCACACAGATTTTGTTTTGGACACTAACTTTCTAAGCTTACGTTTGTACTACCCAGATTTTGTTTGGGACATTAACTTTCTAAGCTTATGTTTGTACCACACAGATTTTGTTTGGGACGCTAACTTTCTAAGCTTACATTTGTACCACACAGATTTTGTTTGGGACGCTAACTTTCTAAGCTTATGTTTGTACTACCCAGATTTTGTTTGGGACACTAACTTTCTAAGCTTATGTTTGTACCACACAGATTTTGTTTGGGACGCTAACTTTCTAAGCATACGTTTGTACTACCAAGGTTTTGTCCTGAAACATTTGGCTTGCGAGTCAATTGCTCTACCACTGCACCAGTTTAAATGACAGTAAGATGTAGATGTAAACGCTACATATCAAGGTGAGAAACTTGCTCACTGAGAAGCAGCATCTACCATTATTAACAAATCCATCACAATTTCAATATTAAATAATAATTAGCTACTATACCACTATTTCAATTTATAAATGAATTAAAAATGATTATGTGCCCTGAAGCTTTGTATCATATACAAGTACTGGGTAAATTGTTCAGGCTTTGTAGTCTAATTATCCTATAAAATTGCTGTATATCAAAAGAATATTTAGAAACAGTAAATTTCAACAGATTAACACAAATGTTACTCTATTGGTTGATTAACTTCTAGATGATATTATCTATTTCTCATATCACTAGTTCATGCTAATCAATTACTCTCACTTAAATATTTATTTTAGCCAGCACAATCCTGTATAAATGTACCTAGAGTTCAAACTTGCTTTGGTATGTAATTATAAACAGCTGCAAACATTAAATGTGTTTTATCAAATTACATGCTGATGTTAACTTATTCACCCCTGTTAACACATTTGGGCTGACTGAAATCATTTATTATAGAAGAGTCCAATGTTTTTTAGGGGTAGATGAATTAATATCATAGAGAAGAAATACCCAAAAACATGTTAGATATAATTTTGTCTAAAACTAATATTTTTAAGAACTGAGTGAATGGTAAGAAAAACATGAAGCCAATGTGTTTACAAGCAATAATTTAACTGAATAGTAGATCAGTACCACTTTTACCACTTTTGTATATAACAAACCAAACCTTCTAGACTAATAATAACCCTATATAGTAAATATTTCTATTTATCAACATCATCGACATGCAGCAGAACATCTAGCAGGTAAAAATAATGATCAGGTATCATACACAGAAGAATAGAGTGGCTTACAGGACCTTATTGACCCACGGAAGAACGGAGAGGCATACAGGACCTTATTGATCCACAGAAGAATGGAGTGGCATACAGGACCTGATTGATCCACCAAAGAACGGAGAGGCTAACAAGACCTTATTGATCCACAGAAGAACGGAGTGGCTTACAAGACCTGATTGATCCACAGAAGAACAGAGTGGCTTACAAGACCTGATTGATCCACAGAAGAACGGAGTGGCTTACAGGACCTGATTGATCCACAGAAGAACAAAGAGACTTACAGGACTTTATTGAGCCACAGAAGAACAGAGTGGCTTACAGGACCTGATTGATCTACAGAAGATCTGAGAGGCTTAGAGTACCTTATTGATCCACAGAAGATCTGAGAGGCTTACAGAACCTTATTGATCTACAGAAAAACAGAGAGGCTTACAGGACCTTATTGATCCACAAAAGAGAACAGAGAGGTTACAGTACCTTACTGATCCCAAACTATCTACAAAACTATGTAAACATTAAAGATCAGTACATTAATATCTTCTTATACATACCCTATAAAGCAAACCTAATACACAAACCTAGGATTTAAGGGGGCATTACCTGTGTTTTCCAAAAGAAAAACCAAAACATTTTTTTCAATTTTTACTACTTAGATTGATGTACAATAACAAAAAAGAGATATACACATGCATAAAAAATCGTATCTTCCTATATATTTGTGAAAAACAATGTCAGCCCAGTGTCATTTGTATATAGAAATAGTAACGTCAAATTAACCATTTGCAATATAAAATATCTCAGATACCAAAGTATAAATCAATAGAATGTCCAGGACATAGATACAAATCCGGTAAAAATGGACAAACACAGACCTCTGGAAACCAAGAGGTGGGAACAGGTGCCATGGAGGAGTGAAATGTTGAGTTGCCTTTTCGTTGGCAGTTGTTGAGATGTCTGTACCAATCATGACGAGGATTCACTCCTCATGTATTTCATTGGACTTGACTGTGGACTCATGGTGGTTGTGACCAGTCGACAGGGGATGCTTACTCACTGAACAATTATTAAACTGAATTTCTCAAGCAATTTTCATAAAATATATAGGAATTTAAGAATTTTTATGCCTGTATATATCTTTTTTGTTATTTGTACATCAATATATGTATGGTAGTAATAAAGAAATAAAAAAGTTGAAAAAACACACACAGCTAATGCCCCCTTAATGTTATTGTTTCTTTAGATTTTCTTTGCAGCTTTACTGTTAAGAAAACCTTTGTATTACAGAGTAATAAATCATATTGTAAAGATGATTTACTATATATAAGGATATTATTTTATTACTCAAATGTATAATCACACCAAAATCAAATAATGAATTACAAAGCTGTATAAAAAATTAACTTAAATGAAGAAAAATAACATAATTGCAACCCAAAACATGCAACTGTGAGCAATTGGTAATTTTAACAGTTCTAAGCCAAAGAAATCAATATAGACTTGGCAAATGAACACAAAATAGCTAATACCATTTGAATCAAATTATATCATTTTGTATAAAAATATGGAACTCATTACTCATAAATACCTGGGATATAAAACTCGCTCACAACTATTGATCTACTCTTTTGAAAGTATATTAAAATGAGGATTTGCCCAACCTAACCTGCTTATTCATTAAATACAAATACTCTGCTAAGTATTAATTGCTACTGGATAAATGCAATTGTCTTCATGTTAAACAACTTTCCTTTAATGTTTGATATATTTGCTTATGAAAAAGTTGAAATCCATTTTGTCTTTTGTTCCAATTTGGTTCAAAACTACACCATGGCAAAGGAACAAATTGATATCATTTATTGCTGCTGAGAATGGCTACATGCAAATTTCCAGAATTGACAAATACTCATTGTCATTTGCTACATTTCTTACCGTAAGTGACAGTCATCATTTGATTGTTAAATGTTTGTTGAAAATGGCAAATACAAATTGTTATTTGCTAAATGCTACTTGCCTCCGATATATTTCTGATTGCCATTGCTAATTATCTTTCCAAACAGCAAAACATAATTTGGGAATCATAATTTTTAATGTTACACTTTTAAAAATTTTCTTAAATGTCAAATTATAATTTGGGAATTGTAATTTTCAATATTACACTTTTAAAAATCTTAACATTCTTTATTCTCAGTAAATTATAATTGGCATTTAGCAAACGTCATGCCAGCTCAAACTATCAATAAAACTCATTCAAAAATACTTCCCAATCATGGTATATCTATTTCCTGCTTGCAATATGTCTTAAACCCATATCAAACTGATTGGCACTTATACTCAATATAAAATTGGAGACAATAAATACATGATGATATCATAACTGTAGAGGAATTGACCTTCCCCAAAAAATATACGATACTTAACTAGAAAACAGTTGTACTTATGAATCGATGATAATAATATCAGTTTTTTAAAACTAAACAGTTTGTTACAATCACACAGATGAAAGTTAGACAACTCTTGTATACACTACTCATCAGTGTAGTTCACATCGGCATCCATATCCACACAGTTATATGAAGCATATCGTAGCTTCTCTTCACATGTCTTGGCACTGCAAAACACAATAAGGAAATAATTAGCTATTTTCAATTATCTATTTGGTGCACTAAGCAATGAATATCATATTCAGCCAATATAGTCAATTTCTGCTGTACTATGTCAAGACATATGCTTTGGATATTTTTCTCTCTAAAAGCAAAGATTTTATCTTCCAAGTCATCCATGACATGGTATAATATCTTAATTTCAATTTCATTCCAAAACAAAATGTATTAAATCTCAGTTTTTGACCTACCCTAAATTTTAATCATGAGACTTTCTATCCTAAATTTAAACATAGGATTGTTTTTTATCTTCTGACTTACAATTTTACCTGTATTATGCTGATTACAAGTACCATGTACCTATTAAACCATTATATTAGTATCTAGATTATCTTACTTTTTACCTCAGTTATTATCAAACACTTCAAATCACGGTATATGAAAATTAATATGTACTGAAAGTGGAAATATATGCTCCTTCTCCCAGGTAACACTTACCTTGTATAGTTTGGTAAATATATCATATTAGCACATGTTGATGATTCTGGTAAACAGTCTATTGCATCACTGGAAAATAAATAAACGGTAGTATAATTTCAAACTGGTATCAAATGAGACATATTTTAAAAGAAAGAAATCAAGAATTCTTTCTTTGACAAACACTTAACTGTGAACATCACATGCATGATTTTGCTTATGTTTTATCTATCTGTATCTGTGCTAAAATATAAGTAAGGAATAATTTTGTAATCATAAACATCGGCTGTCACAGTAGCAATGAATGAGCTAACACAACATAGGCCGTCACAGTAGCAATGAATGAGCTAACACAACATAGGCCGTCACAGTAGCAATGAATGAGCTAACACAACAGGCTGTCACAGTAGCAGTGAATGAGCTAACACAACATAGGCCGTCACAGTAGAAATGAATGAGCTAACACAACATAGGCCGTCACAGTAGCAATGAATGAGCTAACACAACAGGCTGTCACAGTAGCAATGAATGAGCTAAAACAACAATGGCCGTCACAGTAGCAATGAATGAGCTAACACAACATAGGCCGTCACAGTAGCAATGAATGAGCTAAAACAACAATGGCTGTCACAGTAGCAATGAATGAGCTAACCCAACATACAAAGTGTAAGAACTTATTATAAGAACATGTGCATGATATAACAGATACAGAGGGTTTACAACCAATGTTGTTATCATGTTTAGTTAATTCAAGTTAAGACCCCCCTACCCCCACACCTCAATTTTACAACATTGCAAACTTTGACCAAATGCAACAGGCCCAATGAATCTTCATGTACATTCTCTGAATCAACAATCTTTTTCATTAGCAGCTCGGTGTCAAAATTTAATTTCTCAGCCAACAAAAATACTTGGAAGATTTTAAAATGAACACTTGTTTATTTACATAGTAATCAACAATGAATGATTTAAACAACCATTTGAGAGCGGTATAACAACAAGCATTATGGTAGAAATATAAGTATCACAAGATCCAGAACTAGTCCTTTAGTCATATAATAATGTATCAATAGTACTACGTTTGTGCTCAATACAGTTTAATAGAAATAGTTTATACAGATAGTAATAATAGTTTATCAGATCTTTTAACCACACTGCATTTAAGACTAGTAATTTAAAATGAACCAAGAGTGAATCCAAAGTTCCAGGAATATGAAACTTTAAAATGAGCTCCTAAGACAGAATTTTTCTGATTAGCTTTTGACATAGAATTTTCAGATAATATAAGGACTGATTTGTACATGAAAAAACTGCCAAGGACCTGAACCCCTTCTACGGATGTTTTTCCTGTATATGCAGATATGTGTACACACAAACTTTATGTTAAAAAGATATATGATCCCTATGTAGTGTAATTATTTCATTTAGAACATCATTTTAAACTCACCCCTTTCCCGAAGAAACATATACAGGAGCAGGCAGTCTGCGTCTTCCAGTGACAAAACGTAAAAATCTGCTTCTGTCTTCATTAGAAAAGTTACTTAAGGCAGACCACATGTATTTCACCCTGGTGTCGTTTTCTTCCAGATCATCATAGTGAACTAGAAGGTGCAAATTATGAAGATTTGTAATTTAATGTACTTTCAAGAAGTATACAATTGCATATTACCAGTACATATACTAGCATAAAATACTGATTTAAAAAAGGCAATCCAATAGATCTATAGGAATCAGATCTTTTGGATCTTATAACGAGACCTTTTATAATGAGACATCAGTTATACTGTAATTCCAGAAATTTTCATGGGATTTTTTTTTCTAAAAAGTTCTAAATTTATTGTAAAATGATATTTTCATGATCTTGAATGCACATTTCATCATATTATTAACATACTTCATTACACAATAATTCTATATTCATGAGTCAGAGCTCTCGCAAAATTACGCCTAAATAAAGTGCTCGAGAATAAAACAGGATATACAGTAACAAGATTATTTGTATTCCTGTGTATATCTTACATATTCAATATTAATCCCAAGAACGAAATCCAGCTATAGCAAGGTTTAAACTATCTGCTTGCCACTTCGTTATAAATGGAGTTGACTGTATATATTTAGTTCTGACAATATGTGACTAAGAAAATGATCTTAGAGGAGGCTGAACTATTTGCTTGAGTATGATACCTTGAAATCTCAAAATTTTATATAAATATTCTCAATTCCAGCTTACCCGGCAATTCAGTACATATTTTAGCTAATAGATTTTAGAACTTGTAAAAAAATCATCGCACATTTATTTGTTTTTTATTTTCTGGAATTTTTAAGATAAAAGTACACTTCAACAGTAAAACTTGAATATAACAAACTTGGTTTGTACAAATTCATGCACATAACGAATCAATATGTAATCCCCGTCTGCATTTTTATATATTCTTAATTGAAAAACAATTTTATAACCAATTTCATATAATGAATATTTGTCTATAACAAACAAATTTGCATATCCCTCGATGTCCCAACCAACGTCTTTTATAGTATTATAGCGAAGTGATCAACATCATTTAAGCAAAAGTCAATTTTGATTTTTTCGCCGCCAAGCAAAAGTAGGCCTAATATCTGATTATTTAAACTGTGTAAGTTAAATAAAATAACAAAAATTGTGTTTTCTTTTTACTTCATAGAAAAGTTCCTTTCTTTTTTCTTCTTAGGGAAGTTCATGTTTAGCCTGAATTTAGAGTGATTTTGTTCATAACAAACAGCATTGTAACCATTCAGCCCACTTCTCTATAACTACATAACAGAACTGTCCTTATAACCATTTGAAACATAAGTTCCCTTGAAATTCGTTATATGCAAGTTTTACTGAATTCTGCAAACCAAGTAAAATACAATCTGCATACATGTAATCAAATTATAACAACTAATGTGTAAATACAGTACAGTCTCTGAAAAACTAGTTTACTTAAAAAGAGTAGATGGTTTCTACCATGGTACATTCCACCACCATCAAAAACTAGCCACTGAAAAATTGTTGTGTGTGGAATAAAAAACCAATAAAATAAAAACAAATAAGAAACTTGCTGAATTTTGATATCATTTTCTAAGAATTGCCATATTTTAAGTTCAACACTGGAGTGAAGGAATGAAAGCGTCAGAACAATAACAAAGGATGTTAATGGGCAGACGAACAATGGGACAGATGAATGGATCGAGGGCATACTAAAATAATTAATCTAGCTCCACTTTGAGTTCCAAATAAAAAAAAATCAGTCATGGGTGGGATGAATCAATAAGTCCCAACCGAGGCATTAGCCGAAGTTGAGATAATGACTCATCCTTCCTGAGACTGAAATTTTTCTATCTGGAACTCAAATTTGGTGCTTGATTATTTTTCTCTCACATTGAAAGCTTGAGATCCCATTTGTTTACATACATGTATGTATCAGTTTGATTTTTTAAGATGTCACAGCACTCATCCTTTTTTCACCTGCCATCCGCAAATAAATATAAACCTGTATTATGCACACATATGTTCATTTCTTTAGAAACAAATTTGGTAAAATTTATGTGTAATTGATATCAAATTTTAACAATGTAAAGTATCAAAATGAAAATCTCCTTGACCCGCCATGTTAACAAACAATGCAAATGACGTGTGTAGGGATACAAAGTGTTCTGGATCAGCAGTTCCAGATAGAATTTTGCAGCACTGATTAAAAATAAGATCTGTCTATCTCAGGTTCGAGAATATGTTTTGTCTAGCAATGGATGTATAAGTATTAAAAAAACCTATCTATTAAGGTAAAATGAAAAATTCAAATAACAAGGAAAAGGCACTTACTGGATCTACGTAATGCATCCATGTTGATTTCTGGGTCACCACAAATACGATTTTCAACTTCTTGCCAAGTCAGAAGATCAAAGACAGCCTGTGGAACCACTTTCAGGAGACCTCGGCGAATAGCGTCCAACTAAAATGTACATATATACAATCAAACATTTTACATACTGACATAGATATTATTAGCATTTAAGTCACTCTGGGTAATTCTACTAATACTTGTATTTGGAGTGTTTGCTTTACACCCCGTCAAGAATATTTCACTTATATTGAAATGTTTTTGGTTTTAGGTTAAGCGCTATAAATTTTGGCCTGCGCTATGGACCGTACAACCCAGTCGAGGTATTGAACCCAGGACCTTCTGCATGCGAGTTTAATGCTCTACTACTAGACCATCGCAAGCGGTTTCAACCAGAGTGCCACAATAACATATTACAACTACGATGATTTGCATGAAATTTCAAACTTGTAGCTATGAATCAATTACAATGATGAATCTATAACTATTCAGCATTACATATATAAAATCTATTCTGATAGAAGAAATATTTTGTTCTTAACATGATCAAATCATAAAATTCAATGATTTTATGACATATATAAGATGTGAGGATTATCTGAACACCTCAAATGTGATTTTAATTTGTTGATCAAGCCAGAGGCAACATTTCTTTACCAAACATGTGCTAGTAGACACGTACAGTGTATTTCTGTAAGTATACAACCTAACAAAGGATCACACCTGAAAATGCAATAGTCTTAGAACCCAGACAACTTGTGAAACCCTTAATGTATTTAATACACAGGCCTTCAGGGTTCTAATTTCTCCATTTATGGAATCCCCATTTCAAGAAAAAGTAATACTATTTAGAACATGATAAATCCCTACAGAAACAGTTATTGTGAGTACAACTTCATATTATATTTGTATCTGAACATACTTAAGCGACCTATAAATAATACTACAGTATTGACATGACAAAATGGACAAGTACTTTCTATATTACTGGTCACATATCTTAGATAGGCTACCTGTTCTGATGACTCTGCCATTCGGATTTCTTTGACCTTTTCACAATATTCACTTCTATCATCAAACTCTAGAGTAGCTGGATTACTGTCTTTGTTTACTTTTAGTATTACTGGTGAGCCATCACTTAGTGTTGTACTCCAGTTGCGTCCCTGATCCGAAAATTCCTCTTTCTTTATAGTTTGTAAAGAATCAATTAGTTTGACCTAGAAATGAAATTAAAACAAAGGAATTCAAAACATGTATCTGTTAGAATTCATTCAGGCATCCTCATAATTCAAAATGTAAAACTACATCCTTAGATATAAAAAAAAAATTACTCTTGAATACTGGTGTTTGTAATATATTTCAACGATTATACATGTATCTGACTTTAAAGATACCTTTTGATTACATGCAAACTCAAGCCCCAAATTATGTAAAGCGACTACAACAGAGTGCATATAATGTATAGTGAAACATGTCTTGGCAGAGCATTGTTGTCAATGACAACCAGGCCTTTAAAGACTACATTCAGAAATGCAGATAGTTAGACCATCCTTTGAATTAGAGCACTTTTGAAAGACAACCTGTCAGGAAGGACTAACATCCATAGCAAATGTGTTGGTCTTTATCATAAATAAAACTTATATACTGTAGAATCAGATCATTTCATGGGGTTAAAATTTCATTATTTTTCAAAGAAAACAAATTTGCTGAAATAAAAACAAATTCGTTGACATTAAATTTCATTGAAATAAAAAAACCTGTTTGTAATGGAATCTATACCTATTGCTAGGTAAAGTACATCTAAATATTTTGTCATGCTTTAATTTCGTTGATAATTGAAAACAACAAAATAAATGAAATTAAGACCACAACAAAATTTTCTGATTCTATAGTATACATTACATAAATGTACAATCTGACCCACTTAATATGAACTCGGTTTATACAAAAACTTGTTTCCAATGGATAAAATTCATTTCTCTTGCAAATGTAAATCATTATACATATAAAATTTACCCGGTTACTATAAATCAGTTACTATGAAAACCTGGGTAATACACAATGATGTTAGAGTCCCCTGAGCACAATTTGGGTAGTTTAAACACACACAATACGAAGCCATCAAGTTGGTACCAGTTAGAACCGCTGAAGTGTAACATTGATAAGTTTTGACTGCTAATGTTGCATGCCGACACTTGACCAGCAAATGCGATAACACAGGTGGGTGACTAGTATTCAATTAAATGAGGTGTACTAAGTTTTAGTTTGTAGCTGTACACTGTACGCATGTCCATTCACAAAAACATAAACCCAAATAGCACAAAACCCTCTTTGTATGAAATCATTCTTAGCACAAAACCCTCTTTGTATGAAATCATTCTATCAGTCCCCAGAATTTGTAATATCTGGGTTGGACTTTACTTACTTCAACAGCATCTACAGAGTGGAAGTCCTTGGTCCAGTATACGCGCTCTCCACAAAGTTTCTTCCACACAAAAGATGGTAAGGACAGGATCTATAGTTTTATAATAAAATCAGGTGAATGTTCTTATCAGCAAAATAAATTTCAATATTTATTATGTATATAGTACAAAGGTCTTTCTGATATTTTGTTATACATTTGATAATTGAGAATATGAGATAGGTCTGCATGTATACTTGCAGGCCCCATAATTACATAGCAATTTTAGTCTAAATTTAAATTTGAAACAGAAATCTCAGGAATGTCATTTATGTTAATATGAATTTTACTAGTGCATATCCTTGATGTGCTTTAAAATCTGAGTTTAGTAAATAAACATTTGAAATAAGATTGATGTTTTGACTTAACTTTGAGATTGTTTTATGGTCCTGAATGCTGAATTTTGAATTTTTAAAATTTTCTAATGTTAACTAATACCAAGTTTTTTCATTTATCTTTGCCCACTAGCAACTACTTCCTAGTTGACAAATGTTGAATTGTTCGGTAAAACTCTAGGAAAGCAAAAGTTTTTATTATCTGTCAAATACTTACTAAATTTTCTCTACTTCTTAGACAAGCTCCCATCAGCTGGCCAATCCACTCATATCTTAGAAATTCTTTACAACTAGGATTTGGAATATAAACATCTCTGTGTACATTGGCATCTTCACAAAACTGAAATAAATCAGAGATTATAATTTATGATTAGTAGGAACTCTGTGCAATAATAAACGAGTGAGATGCGCAAATAATTTAAAGTTTTGAAAAAAGCAAAGTATTTCATTTGTAAAGCCAATGAATATTATGATGTGATAGCAATAACAATCCAATCTGCAATCCCACAAAATTAAAAGTCAAGTCTAATAAATGAGACTTAAACCAAGGTCCTGTTTCAGGATGCATGTCATGTTACACAGACCTAACAGCATTAGCATGAGTCAACAGCATAGATAAAAATTTCTGGCACTTCACATATGTCTGCTGAAAAATTGTAAAACATAAAACGATTTCATAATCATCGATGTACGTAACCATTCCACTATTACTTGACACCTTAGTTTACAGGATATATCAACAAAATGAAACAAGCATTCTGAGCATATTGATGAGTCAATGCATGTCCCTTAACTGTCACACCATAATTAAGTCAATTTTAAGCAGCTGTTACAAAACTGTTACCAAACCTTCACTGGATGGACTGATAAATGGACGCAGACAAAGCTATAGCCCACTTCACATCTCTTTCATTAGTTGGGGACTAATTAACATAAATCAAAGTACTGAAAGTACTGAAATGGGTTGTTATTTTGGCAAAATAGCCATGGGATTCAAACTACTTCTATTTAACATATATGAAATGAAAATAAATCAAATTAATAAAAATCTAAAAACAAAAAACTTCAATTCCCAGCCTCTAAATGGATTTAAAATTAACATTTTATAATTTATTTGTTGTATCTTCCGTGCCAATTTAAAATATTGTCTGTCGTGCATTAACACTCATTTCAAAATAAAACGTGAGCATTTATGGAAACAGGTAAAATAATTTTTTTCATAGTGGAAAATGGCTGTGATTTAAAACAAATTTTATATATGTTTCATGGTTAATTGCTTACAATAAAAATCCTGTGGTTGGACATAAGACCTTACTGCCTTAGGGCTTGTAATTTCGAATGTAAACAATCCTATTTAGGGCAATTACCATAGTAGGTGAACATATACTCTCCCTTGACTAAATAAACAATTTAAACAACGTTTTCTATCTTGTATTAATTAATATAATAACTGTACAGGGCAAAAAAGACAGTTTACCCAATGTTTATTGTTAAAGAAATTTTTTATCAACAAAATTCGGGCCTAAAGTCATGATATAGCAAAACGATCCATTACCAATTTCGGCAATGGATAAAACTTTGTTTATTGTTGAAGAAATCTTTTCTGTTTGAAATCCAACATGAACAGACTGATTAGACAGAAGGTTTAGTTTTAAAAATCCCGATCTGTGATTTACTTCAAAAGTTGTGATAATTGTTGTGTAAACATCTGACATGGTGATTTTCCCCAAATTCCACGAAAACAAGAATTGGAAATTGTGACAATCAATATTCGAGTTACCTCCCTTTGTGATATCAATACACAAAGTGTACAAGTGAATGTCGGGTGAAATTGAACAGTCGCTGGTGTATAAGTAAAGGAAATATGCACATGGAATCTCATAAGGGCAGGTAATGTATAGCAATTAATTGACAAACATGTTAATTTGATAGTTTTCAATATTCAAAACAGACTAGGATTTTCACACCCTATATGCATAACAAGCACCTCCTACTCGATGCTGTCCCCTCTATTCAGCTTTTATTTTCATTTTTCCATGGACTAGATAACATACATATTTTAGAGAGTTTAACAGAAATTGATTTAGCTTCATGTTGGTTTCATGTTGTAATTATTTTTAATTACATCGCTGTTTTCATATTGCTGGTGATATCAATATGATGAATGGCGGAGTGATACTGCAGTTTCTCTATTACAACCACAAGGCAGGCTCAAGGTCACTGGAATCTTATTTACTGAAATTCCTTATTTATAAATAGATCGATAATATTGTTTTGAAACTAACTTCAAATCATATTTCATATTGTCTAATTTCGAAAGGCAGAGGTAAGTAGAATTATGTGATATTTCATTTATTGATTATTCAAACTAGATTTAATTTTATTTACACCAAAATATTTGACTTTTCTGTAAAAGTTGAATTCTTGAGTTGGACTATATTTTACAGGATGTGCATATGCATCCTCTTCACTGCTAACAGAATAGCCCTTGATGAAAAGTTGAATAAAACCATAATAGGTTGTTATTACATAACAACCCATAAAAAACTGAAAACCTCATCTTATTTTTTACATAAAAACTTGACTTTTCATTTTTTTTACTGTCATTCTCACTTATAATATTGAAATATATATTGAAATAAGAGGCAAACATATAGATTTATTGGAATTATTTGATACGGACAGATATCTACATGTAGTTATGTTTTATCTTAAATATTAGATACAAAAGATTGAAGTCATACAAACAGTCAAAATGGATTCTTTTGCTTGTATTAAAAGTTTCAAATAATCAAAGTTAAATATAGATAAAATGTTTTAAAAAGAATCCACAGATAAAAAAAAATTGTTATTACGTCGGATTTGTGAAAAGAAATCTATGTGAACAATAGGCGAGTAAACATTTGCATTCTTACATGGATGGCATAAATCTCAATTGTCAGCGTATTTCATTCATTCTAAGCAATATACATGAAAATTTGCTACTGCAATTTAACATTTCAGCCTTTTTAGTTTTGATCTAATCTTGGGATATTTTTTTCATCAAAATTACAGCCTGAACATGTATGCCTTTAAAAAAATGATCTGGTTTATATTTTTCAGTGATACCTAGCTAAAAATATATAAATTATCATTTTTTCTATTTAAATCTGATAATTTTAAATATCAACATAAAAGAAAAACAAAATAACAGGTTTACATAACTCAGTGATATTTACATTGTAACATAATATAAAATTTTCAGAATATGTCTAGAAATGTAATTATTAAATTTCAGTAGTTTTAAATTTGACTCATAAACATATGTAAATTATCTATTTTTCAATAAATCTAAAATTTTATTATTTAATTCTAATAATTTCAGTTCTTATACATTTACTTTGTTACATACATAATAAAATTCAAGTATGGTATATATTTTCTCTGGTAAAATTAAAACAAAATTCAGATAAAACAATAGGTAACTTTAAGCTGAAAATAAGTTTGTGTTTATCAAAACACTATAATCACTAAAACAACACCTATTGTTTTCAACTTGTTGGCATTCCCAGAATATTTTATAAAAATGTTGGCGAAGCTGGATGACACAGATTATCATATGTAAACACAAAGTCATACAAGAGGCTCTCAAGAGCCTGTATCGCTCACCTGGTTATTTGCTTGAGAAGATCAGACGAACCGAGCAATTTTTGTAAAGGACCTTCCATACATAAATCCTGTAAAGTTTGGTTGAATTTGCTTCAGTGGTTTCAGAGGAGAAAATGAAAATGTGATTTTCCCATAGGGTCCAATGATAAACTAAGCCCAGCCCTGGCGGCCATGGTTTTGACAGATCGGAACGAAATGAGCAATCTTTGTAAAGGACCTTCTATACATCATTCTTCTAAAGTTTGGTTATATTTGCTTCAGCGTTTTCAGAGGAGAAGATGAAAATGTAATTTTCCCACAGGATCCAATGTTCTTCTTCCAAGTCAGGAACCGGATTCATGAATGAATGAATAAGGTTCTGCGAAAACTTTGCAGTGTGTGCAGCACAGCAGTCTTCTTTTGGCTATATAATGTTAAACTAAGCCCCGTTCTAGTGGCCATGATTTTTGACGGATCAGAACAAAATGAGCAGTCTTTGTAAAGGACCTTGCATACATCATTCCTGTAAAGTTTGGTTAAATTTGTGTCAGTGGTTTCAGAGGAGAAGTTAATTTTCCTATAGGATCCAATGTTAAACTAAGCCTCGCCATAGCGGCCATGTTTGTTGACGCAAAGTGATTCCAAAAGCCAGGTGAGCTAAAAATGGCGGTCAAGGAACAATTTTCAACAACGGTTTTGAAGTCGCAATATCAATATCTATTTGGAAACCAAATTTCATTGAAATCAAACAATGTTGAATTTTCCCGCCTTTTTTGTCGGCCATTTTGAAAATGGCGGTCAACAAACAATTTTCAACACCGGTTTTGAAGTCGCCACATCATGGCAAACATTTTATCAATTTACATTCGACATCTATCTTTCATAGTTTTGGAGTTAGAAGACGAAAAACATAAAAATTGAAAAAATTCTGTGAAAAAAGGGCAATAACTCCTACACAGGTTTTTGGATTGTCTTCAAATTTTCACGGTGGGTAGATCTTGATATGTTGAACATTTTTGCAATTTACACTTGACCTCTATCTGCTACATTTTTTGAAATAAAAAATTAAAAATGCCAAAATTTTGAAAATTTTACAAAAAAAGGGCTATAACTCCGAGATGAATTTTCCGATTTTCTTCAAAATTGCATGGCAGGTAGATCTCATCAAGCTGATCACTTTTATCCTGTCAGATTTTTGATATCTGTAATGGTTTTTGAGTTATTGGCCAAAAACTGCAATTTACCCCCATGTTCTATTTTTAGCAACAGCGGCCATGTTGTTTGACCTGCGACAGAGAAAATAACAAATTTGAAACTAAATACCCTAGTGACAACTCAGTTCAAGTTTGGTTCAATTTAGCCCAGTGGTTTCAGAGGAGAAGATTTTTGAAAGTGAGTTAACGACAGACTGCAATTTACCCCCTATGTTCTATTTTTAGCAACAGCGGCCATGTTGTTTGACCTGCGACATAGAAAATAACAAATTTGAAACTAGATACCCTAGTGACGACTCAGTTCAAGTTTGGTTCAATTTGGCCCAGTGGTTTCAGAGGAGAAGGTTTTTGAAAGTGAGTTAACGACGGATGACGGATGACGGACGACGGACGGATGACGGACGACGGACGCAAAGTGATGGCAAAAGCTCACCCTGACATAGTCAGGTGAGCTAAAAAACGAGGAAAAACCAACAATTTTGTGTGATAAATTAGTCCTTATTTACCTGATTAGGGGATCTTATAAAGAATGGCAGTGGCATAGGACTATCTACAGAAGTTGGGCATAATTCCTCAGCAATGTCTGAAAGACTATCTCTAAAACCTCCACCTTGGTCTATCACACCTTCAGACAAAAACTTGCATTCCCACCACTGGTCATAACGAGATGACCACCTGAAAGTGTAAATCAGTAATCAATTACAATGTTACCATCAACTTTTATTTAATCTATTACAATCAAATAGTCAAATAGGGGTATAAAAATGTTATTTCATTTCCACTTAAAACACTATTATTATTCAAGGTGCACTGGTCACTGTTTTCATTTGTCAAAATTGAACATTTTGTTACATGTTAACCCTTTCAATACTGCGATGTTATACATTATTATACCTCTAATATGTATCTTTACTTCTGATTAGTCAAAACCATATCACGTGAAATAAAACATTTCTTCAAATCACCCTGAAACATTTATGTCACCCTCTATGGCGATTTATGTCACCCTCTTGTGTGCAGAAATGGATGCGCCTACGGTTTGGTTTTTTTTTTCTAATAGGCTATGTGGTAATTAGGTGTAACCTCTAGCATATAAAATTTCCATTTCATAACTCATAGATTACTTGATGCAGACTGGAATGGAGAGAAACAACAGCCGGAGTTTAATGATTTGACAGCATTTATACATTGTTGTCAAATATATTTGCTGGAGTCAGCCTTGATGGAGGCTTAAGATTAAAAAATGATGCAAAGAACGATAAAACATAACGATAGTGTTGAGTATCGAAGGCGTTATGTGACATGTGTTACAATCTTTATGAACATTGTAAATTAAGTTTTATTGCCTTTCAGTATAATAAAAAAATTATTGCACTTGTTTTGGGTTGACATGAATATTTGTCCACCCTCGAGGTGTTATGTCACCCTCAGGCAGAGCTCTCAGGTGACATAACTCCTCTCGGGTGGAAAAATATTCATGTCAACCCAAAACAAGGGCAATAATTGTATACTGTAGCAAATTTACAATTTCTGTAGTCTGCTCACTGTAGCATATTTTCATCATGACGTTGTTTGGCTGTGCCGTCTGATTTTTATGGGCATGAAGTGAATAAATTTGTGAGACAAATTTTAAGAATATGATCTTATGAAAAACTTGAATAAATCAATACATTCTAAATACACATAAAGTTTATTGTATACACAAACTTTCCTTTGTGTTAAATATAAAAAATTGCATATTAATTTGTTCTCTTTCAAATGTTATGTATAAACTCATCATGAAAAAGGAGATGAAAATATGTTACCTCACTTGATAAAAAGTCCAAATTGTAAGTTGGACCAACATCTGCAGTTGTAAATGTGTTAAATTTAACACTTTGATTTAAATTATTTGTCGACACACATTCTATGAAGGAGGTTTCAGCATTGAAATTGTTCGTAAAATCATTGTCACTGCTAACATCTGATTTGGAATCAATATCTATCTTGGATTCTGTTTCCATAGAAATAAGGTTTACAGGTTGTTCACATGCAGAAATACCATTCAAATCAGACACTAAAAAGTCATTTTAGAGTTGGAATCAGAGTTGAAAATATATCTAAAACATATTGGCGGAATCTTGAATGCATAAAAGGCAGCCATTTTTCAACGACTTTCATTCACTGATTTAAAAATAATAGCACTTTTATATTTTCGTATTAACTTGGTTACTTTTGCCAGCATCCATTACTTGTACACATGATAATATAGACTAAAGTATCATCTAAACTCTTGTTATAATCGTGATTTCTTGTCATAAACTGAAACTGGGAAAAACCCCATTGAAAGGGAAAGAGAAACATGGTGGTTTCCGACGTTCTAGTAATCAGTGGTTGTACTTCTATCCTGAGTAGTGAACAATGAATTTAGCTGGTGTTTTTCGATACTATCGTAATGAAAGGGTTAACATAAAATGTCAAACTGCAAATCATAATACCATCAGTTTGGGTGGGTTCAAAATAAAAAAAAAATACAGATACCTGTAATTCAAAGGTTTTGTTGTTTTATCTCTAGGTTTCAAGCCTTCATAAATTTGCATAAATATACTATGTTTATAATCTGGATCTATACTAGGATCACATTTGTGCTCCATTGCTGTTCTACGGTTGATAAATAATTTGGGCATATCTGACGGCCGCCTAAAATAGAAAAAGAAAATTTGTGATCAAAATTGCATTATAACTTTTATTTCATGTCACAAAATGCTTATTGAAAATATTCACCTCTAAAAATATGTTATAGTTCTAGAAATTAATTTCTATATACTAAATAACTTACTCAGTGCAGGATTCTTTGATAAATGTGTCTATGAGTGAGAGTCTCTTCTTGGATAAGGGAAGAATCTGTCTGACATACTGCAAAAGATAACATAAAACATTACACCTCAAAGTGTGAACTCTTTAGTCATGTAGGTATCAGAAACAGAGATCTTGAATCTGATCTGTTTGTAGTTACATCACAATTGAACTAAAGCAGGTACATCAGTCATCATACACCTGGGTGATCTCATAATATCTTAAAAGTGCATTTTCACAGATATTTTGTGTCAAAATTTTATTTTGTGTAAAATGTATTCAGTAAATATTAAATTTACTTCAAACAAAATGAACTAAATGCCCCCACCCCCTATTCATGGGGTGCACTGTTACCATAATTGCAAACTTATGACACAGGGTTAAGGTCAAGACACACCTTTTGGTCAGAAACAATGACATACAAGAGGCCCAAGGGGCAATAAGTTGCTCACCTGGCAAAATTGGTCAACATTGTAGAATACATAAAAAATTTGTAAAAGATAAAATGGCTAATAAACATGAAAGTCAGTAAGCTCATTGGGGGCCTTAATAAACACCTGAGTAAAATGTATTTTACTGACAATATACTGAAAAGCAACCAAAAGCTTGAAAATTTCACTGAAAAGGAGAATTAACTTGCATAAGAGTGGACTTGTCTTACTGACTTTTTATAGATCTTTCAAGATTATGTGCAGCACACAATTTTTGCACAATAAATTTTTTTGTAGGTCTTTGTGGTGATCACTAGAGAATAGTGAAAAATAGCCCAAAACATGAAAAAATCCACTTAAAAGGGGAAATATGGGGGGGGGGGACATGGCATGGTAAACATTTTTGTTTCTTTCACTTTTACTCTACCTATTATAATTTTCAAGATAATGTCAAACAGAAGAAAACATTTAAGGCCACACCAAATTAATTAGTTGTTCTTCACGATCGCTCACACGTGAAAATTGGTTTGTAAAAAATCAAAATACATTTCTGCCTGCCCGTATCATGTCCCGAACACCTGCATCAAAATTTTTAATCATTTCAGTGTTTCATTCAAATGAGTATTACCAATGATAGAAAAGCAATAGAAAGCGTTGAATAACGATAGCATACACAGAACATGACACATGATGCTTCATTCGCTTGGTAGTTCAATGTTTTAGCATCAGGTAGCCTATATCTATGGCTTCATTCGTGGCAATGAACTGTTTCAGTTGCCAATTAATGGAGATATTGACTTAACAGTGATTGACATGTTTATTAATATTATGGGAAAGGGTAGTTACAGCAGCAAGGAGGATGGTATTTACTACATGTGTTTTGAAAATAGTGAATCCGTTCTTCCTTGCCACTGTAACTAAGAGAAGGGTTAAACTTGTTGTTATTTCTTACCATCGTTGATTCCATAATATGTGTATATTATTGCAGCAACGACAGCAAAATAAGGCAGGTAATAAAGTACAAATTTACCTTTGAGCTTTTACTTTTAAAAAGAGGATAACTCTTTTTTTTTGTTATTAAGTGGTTAAATCAAGAGTTTGATGACAAAAAATAAGGCACAGTAATGCTGTAATGATAGGTGCTGTGCATTTCTTAGGCCCAAATTCTGTCACAACTTCAAGTTACTTCTTTAACTTCCAAATACAATGTATGTAGACTATACACATTATTGTCCAAATCACCTCACTTATCTCTTTGTGAGAGTAATTAAATGCTCCCATGAAGTACCAAGGACAGCAACTAAACAACACCAAACAGTAATTTCTGTAATTTATATTAATTTCAATAGAACAAAAACAAAAACAAAATTACAGTATATTGATTAATTTCAATTGAAAATTCTTAACTTCAAGAAAAGTTCTGCTGTTCCTGTTATCCCACTGTTTTCCTTGGCACAAACAAGGCAGATAAATAGAGCAACAGCAAACCAAATTGATGAAAGATAAATTATACCTAAATATTATTCAAATTCTCGAACTGATACCAGTAAATTTGGATCCTTCTTAATTCTTAATTTTAGATGGAATAGACCACCTAAGGTTTCAGGGAAAAATGACCATCCCAAGACAGAAATGCAATTTTCACACTGTCTTCCGCCAAATGTCAATAAATACATGTAGCACTTAGTGCTGTACATGAGGCTAAATGAAATAAAGGGACACATCTATCATATATAGATGATATGCTTGCTTTGTTTTGAAGAATCAAGAAAAATCAATTTGTGTTGTACATTTAATCTTTACTTTAATATTTAATATATTAAAACATTAATTGCTAGTAAATGTGACTAAACAAGTTACAAAAATTAATTTTTAAATACCCCACCAAACACCCCAACCAAAAATATTTCCCTCCAAAACAAAAGTTGGTCTCGTAACAAAATGAAGAAAGGTGATCATGAGACATGTATATTATCTTTGAGAGTAAATTCTGAGAAAAGCAGAGCAATTATTCAATTGTTCAATTAAATTAACAAATGGAATTGAACAATACTGATGTTGCTAGTGGTAGTGACGATTGTAAGAGTGGGAAATTAGAGGGGACATTCCGAATCCCACAAAAATTGTAAAGACTACCTACATTGTTTCTGTAAATCTTGCATATCATGTGAACCAAACAGACAAATGTGGTGGCAAGCAAATTCTGTACCAGCACAGACAGAATAGTGTACTCAGGAAAGTAAAATATAGGTTCTTTTGAATAATGTTGTTTCAAAAAGGAATCAGTTTTAGATGAGAAATGCAAAGATAGGAAGATGACAGCTCTGAGAGAGGACCAAAGATTTCAACATGTTGTAAGATCACAGGCACTTATGCCTAAATGTATTGCTGACATTGCAAGACTTTGGTTACCAGACTAAAATACCACATACCTAGGACACCCACTTGAGAATAAATATACATCTGATTTTAATTTACAGTTTAAAATAATTGTATGCAAAAGTGTAACACTGGATGATACACAACTGCATATTTACTGGGAATTATTGTGTTTTATCTTATTATTACTTTCTATATAAAAATGTGCATGCTGATAATCCTCAGTGCCACAAAATGGATGTGAGATAAGTATCTGTAATCACAAGGTGCTTACAAGTTACATATATAAAGATTAACCCTGTGTGTGCTTACATACATAAACATGAACCCTGTGTGTGCTTACATACATAAACATGAACCCTGTGTGTGCTTACATATATAAACATGAACCCTGTGTGTACTTACATACATAAATATGAACCCTGTGTGTGCTTACATACATAAACATGAACCCTGTGTGTGTACTTACATACATAAACATGAACCCTGTGTGTGCTTACATACATAAACATGAACCCTGTGTGTGCTTACATATATAAACATGAACCCTGTGTGTGCTTACATACATAAACATGAACCCTGTGTGTGCATATATAAACATGAACCCTGTGTGTGCTTACATACATAAACATGAACCCTGTGTGTGCTTACATACATAAACATGAACCCTGTGTGTGCTTACATATATAAACATGAACCCTGTGTGTGCTTACATATATAAACATGAACCCTGTGTGTGCTTACATATATAAACATGAAGCCTGTGTGTGATCTTCCTTCACTATATTTGTATTTGTAGCAAATAAATAATGGGATAATAGAATATAGTATACAGAATTACAACAACTTTTACTCAGAGGTAAGATTTTGCTATGTGCATGCTTCGAAAGAGATAAGCATTTCCAGTGTAGATGTAAACACAAAATCTTACAACCCTACCTGTCAAGTGAGAGAAGTTTGAAATTTTGCTGACTTCAGCTTCTACATTTGAAAATACTTCCTCTACAGATCATTTTATGCAGAAATTTCAACACCTACATATGCCCCATGTCTGACTCTCCTAACACAACAACTTTCAGTTAGATTTGATTATAATTATTAGTGTGAATTCAAAAAATTATCCTCTGATGTAAAAGGTGGCAAATAAATTGAAATTTCCTCCATTTTTCTCATTGGCCACTATTTATACTCCAGACCTGGTCTTTAATCAAGAGAGGATCTGTCATAGTTGACCTTTCCGTTTTCCTTTGTATGATCTCTTAAAACAAGTTAGACTATACACATGTGAATGATAATGAGAAAAATGGTGAATTGAATGCTTTGATTTACCTCTAATGAACTGTAGGAACCAATTGAGTGTTCCCAAGCAGGAACAATGAACTGTAGAACACTATCTAAAAGCATCATGAATCTGTAAACAATGTCAAATAGAAGATTTTGAATACAAAATTCCAGATAACAATAATCACATTCTTCTACATAAATCAATACTTTATGAATAAAAAATACCAGATTACTCTGATCACGCCCTGCCCATACCCCACCTCCAAAACAAAAACAAAACAACACCATTCTTCCCCTAGGAGTAAGCCATTTTTGAAGAACTTTAGTCTCATGACTCTAGCATATATTGCCAAATGTTGAAATTAAGCTTCATACCAAATCTGATTGGGCTTTGTGGATAAATACATGCACTTAAGTTATTTGCTAGAAACCAAAATTTTGCAAAAAAACGGAGAGATAACCAAAATCAACACCCCCCCCCCCGAGATTCAGATCATAGATTTTGGGCCCTAAAATTTAATACAGCATGTCTAAACAGTTTTCAGTAAGAATAATCATGCTTTTCTTTAAAGAATAAATTCTGTGCAAGTTAAAAATTAGATAAAAAATTGATAAGGATGATTATCTTGAACATAAAACAGCATAACCATTAAATAAATAAGTAAAAAGTAATAATGCTCTTAAAATTTGAACAAAAATTGTATAAAGCTACTTGACCTCTTAGACTCATTTACAGCTCCATTTTGCTTTGGTAAAATAATCTTACTTATAACTTGACAACCGATATTCACAATAATCTGTCTAGATTTCATCATATATGAAATATGTCATAATTGATCTTACCGCTGTAAAACAATTGATCGTCTATACAGCTGATCAGGGGGATAACACTCTAGTTTCGGATATCTTGTCAAATTTTCTCCTTTGAAAAAATCTCGATCAAAACCAAGGTATCTTCCCTCTGAAGACTGGATCTTTATACCTCTGATTCTTGTGTCTATACCACCACCTGAAAAACAAATTAAATGAGGTTTTGTAGAACCACTCAATTCTTAAAATATTATACCTGGGTATAGGTATATGAAGTGTTTATGAAATATGACCTACCATTAATCACAGATACTGGCACCTATAAAGTGAACAAGTGATGCCAAATTTTGTATTTGTGTCTAAATTATTAGATTACATAACATGTTTAAGGAACATTCAAAGTACCTTGAGTGATGTTCGCATAGCTATTTTTGCCCCATGCACATCAATTCAGGATGCAATTTTTAAAACAATGCATTATGTTTAGTACAAATGTTTTATGAACAAAAGGCCCAAGAGGGCCTCATAGCTCACCTGAGAACCATCTACAAATGTGGAAAGAAGACCAAGAAGAATATGTACATGTAGGCTGATCTGGCCAAGAAACATATATATTGCTGTTTTAAGAAATTCAACAAAAATTCGAGAAATCAAATTTTGGCAAAATTCTTGCACAAAAACATTTCTTCAACTATATACAAGTAAAACACTTTAATGCATCATTGTGAATGCAACGGGGAGATAATTGAGGAAATCATACAAAAATGAATGAAAATGACAGTCTGAAAAGACCTCAAAAACAAGTCAAAAATCAATATTCCGATTTCTATGAAAAATACAAACTTGAATCATACATCTATGTAGATCACTCAGAAACAATCCGTTTTTCAATTCATGAAATGGTTCTGGAGAAGAATATTTTTAAAGAGGGGTACCTTTTGTGACCTATTCCTCCCCACCCTGGATCCGTCCCTGGGCCAATCTGGCTGAAAAATACATGTTGACCACTTGTTTCCTGTCAAGTTTCATCAAAATCCCTTCAGTGGTTTCAGAGATGAAGTCAAAAATATGAAAAGTTTACGGACGTACACTGGACACTGGGGAGTGATCACAATAGCTCACTTGAACCTTTGGCTCTGGTGAGCTAAAAATAACAAATGCAATCTTTTCAAGTTAAATGATAGAGTTCCCTGAGTTGTCAGAAGACAACAAAGCTTGTCTGCAATGGGTGTAAATTTTCAAAATCGGTGTTTGACCTACAGCTGACAGGGTTTATGGTCATGGTATAGGAAGTATTTTGATTCCTTTAGCTAAGGCTGCAAGTTTTGAAAAGTAGGTCAAAGTCAAAGGTCAAGGTCAATAGGTCAAAAGTGAGGTACCAAATGAAAGTTCTGGCTATAAGAAATGTCTATGTGAAATATCAAAGCCCAATCCATCATGGTTTAAAAGATCTAGCCAAAGATATAGTTATTGAAAAGTAGGTCAAAATCCGAGTTCAAGGTCACTAGGTCTAAGATCAAGACACCAAATGAAAACTGTGGTAATAAGAAACCTATATGTGAAATATCAAAGCCCAATCCCTGTGGTTTAAAAGATATAGCCAAGGTAAATGTTTTTAAAAAGTAGGTCAAAGTCCAAGGTCAAGGTCACTATGTCAAAAGTCATGGTACCAAATGAAAGGTCCGATCAAAAGGAATCTGTATATGAAATATCAAAGTCATGACCCTTGCAGGTAAAAAGATATAGGCCAGGTTAAAGTTTTGTCTATGGATGCTGACACTGATGACAATACTGACACCGATGCCAGGGGGTATGGCATTAGCTCTCCAAACTTTTGTCCTGGCAAGCTAAAAATACAAGATATTCTTGAACTATTCGATAGGAAACAAAATTATTTTTACATATATCTGTCTTTGTATCATTACTTATTTATGATCATTATATGTACAAATCTTTAATGGATTTACAAACTTTCTGTTTCTATACGTTACTCCTGATCTGGACTTTAGAGTCAGGGTGGGAGTGTTTGATCAAGGGGCCCAAGTGCAATTCATCGACACCAAACTCTGATTCTAGTTTACTTCTCAAACCCTATATAGTAATTCTACTTTGATTTCATAATCAGAGCCTGTTTTATATACAAAAGTACCTTGTTTATCGCTTTTATAATAAACCTACCCTTACATTCTTTGATAAGTATCGTGATTATGGAGAAATGCTCGGTCATGTTTTCAAGAAGTGTTAAATCTTCTACATCTGAAAATTCTCTGAAAAAAGAACAAACATAACATAATTATAACTCAAGACATTCTTGTAAATCATATGCAAGTAATATTTCCTTTTACTACAATTACATTATTTTATTTGTTATTTGAAATGATCAGTCTGAGACAAGCCATATTAAGAGTCTTTACTTTGACTATAAACAACATATAACTTACATATGTTTAGTAACAAGAAGTTACAAGAAAAAATTATATTTCTATATTTTGCCACTTCACAGTCACAAATATAGGAAAATTTCTTTCCAGTCTTCTAGATAATGAAATTTTAATGATAAACTAAAGATAACTAAAATATATCAAAGAATATTCATGTTTACAAATTAGAAGTAGGTTTGAATATATTTTGACTGCTTAATCACTGTATGAATTGCAATTCATATGTACACAGGAGAAAATGACCTTAAATAAATAATGATACAGATACACAGATACAGATTGTTTGCATATCAGTGTACCTATCTGACCTTGATCAGTCCAAAATAAAAAGAGATTGTTTGATGTGACCTAACCGTCTCACTTATATCCCCGACCAATTTTTTTAGGCAGTTTTGCCTCTTATTTTATTGTTTTAAAAAAAAAAACAGATTTTTTTTCAATCTATACATCAAAATTTAAAATAAATTTCAAAGAATTTTCCTACCAACTGATCCACTTCTTATACTACTGGATGGGCACACATCAAATAAATGATATTTTAAAGATGGCCGCAAACAAACCATCATGGTATGACAGCTTCATCAGTTAATCCTAAATTCATTATAATCTGCAGTTACTTTAAGTTTGTGAGTCACTAAAACTTTAAACTTGCTAAATACATATAATTATCTTTGAATTATTTCCAATATATGAACACTAAATCTCCAAATCTTCAATGGATTTACCAACCTTTCTATTTCTAAAGTTTTCAACACTTTTAGATTGTCAAGTTCTCCTCCCTGTACAACAATGCGAGCAGGTATGTAATTATCATCACTGCCATCAACTGTTATCTGTAATTTTCTGAGACGGGAAATAAAATATCAGTGAATATCCATAATACTCAAGATGTATTCAGAGTTTCCCTCTAGAATCTGTTTGAGGGCACATCATAACCAGTCTTAAATTTTGATAATTTGAACTACATATTCTTTCTTCGTAAAAGAAAAAAGAATATGAAGTTCAAATTATTAAAGTGACATTAGAAGTATTCCTGCAGGTCTTTTTACCATCACAATGCAATGATACTAAATTTTATTTTGTTGACTTTTCTTTCTCATACAGCAGTTTTTTTTAATGAATCTTTACCAGAATCATACATAACAAATGAAACTTTTCACACGTATAACATTTAAAATTTGCATATTTATATATATTTTACATTAAGGAGAAAACTTACACTTTTCAAATTGGTCACAAAATTTAAAAATAAATATTTGCTCTGAATAACAATGACGAAGACATTGAAAATATGACAAATTGTCAATTTTACAGGAGGATTCATAAAGCTAAACATCAGCTGTTTTCTAATTAGTACTTTGTCAACAAATCACAATAAAAGATGATTTTATTTATACAAATCAGTATGAAGTAAACATTACTTACAATATGATTGTTCCTTTTTTCATTTTAAGCCTAATCCAGTGGTTGCCTTGACTACCATCACTCTCCCAGTATGTATCTGGGTCACCATCAGTGAGACAGGCTGATCCACAATCATCATCCTATAAACAATACGAGTCATCAAATTGTACATTTTTTTTATCCGGACCTAAATTGTATAGACACTGTATTACCATATTTCACATTTGAAAATAAACAAGTAATAAATTCAGAATTTATTTTTATGACAACAAAAATGTTTCTAAACTAGAGTGATATCCCTTTCGTTCTTCATTCTAAGGAGGAAAGTAAAAGGCGTAGAGGTTTCCTATTCAAAGCCACCATTAGAGTGATTAATTATGCTATAACTTTGGATGAAGATAAACACTCATGCTCACTTGGTAAGTAAGGCCTGGCAGTGATAAATGACAAAAGCTATAGACAGCCACATCAA